>VWZE01022351.1:79680-118607 GCA_013396675.1 Eubucco bourcierii
GGGGACGGGGGGGGGACAACTCCCAAACCATCACAGATATTTAACAACTCCACATAATCCTGGGAATTCACTAATGCATAGCCTCATTCATTTGATTTTTTACACAGTCCTCACTTGCAGCTGGATGTTTATACAACATATCTAAGGCTAATAACCTTCTTTTCAGTCAAAACAAAGAACTACCAGATCCAGGGGCAACAATTTCCAGAGTATGTTTACACTGGAAAAGTCACACAGGAAGAAGGGTAAAGGCGGGGAAAAGTCCAAAGCAAATACAGTGGAATAAAACCAGCAGATGTACAAAATCAACTGACATAAAAAAAATTGATTGCAAGCTTTTCATGATTTTTTGTTTTTTTGGGGGGGATGTTTTTTTCTAGGTGATATTTCATTATGTCTCCATAACTGCCAGCTTAGGCTGTGTCTGTATGAGTCTAGACTTGCATAATCAAGCTTAACCATCTATACTGTCAAATAAAACAGTCCCTGGCACTCTATAGCTGGAGCTGAAGGTCCTTTCTCTACCCTGAGGCCAGCTGCCTTGGGCTGCTGACAACAAACTCCAAGCATCCAAAACCAAATGATCCTTTCCACCACTGCCTAACAGCAATAGTCCCTGATCTGTTCTGTCCTAATTACCACCTGTCCTCTTTGCTTGACAGCCTTATTTTCATAGAAGCATACAGAAATATCATCAGACAACCAACATATTTTAAGGAGAAATAGCATTTAGTGACTAGTTATGCTCAGTTGTTTCAGGGAGTGGTAGCGTGCCATGAACTATCTTAAAACTGCAACATTGCGGCTTGTAAAAAAGCAGTTGTTGGTTCCCTCCACTAGAGCTATGTAAAATAGATGTAATCTTGATCTTCACTTAAGTTATGTTTTGCAGAGCTATCTTTCTGATTAATGGTACACGTGGGCTGAATCAGAAATGTTGGTCCGATGTAAAATATACTGTACTTTATATTTTGTTTAGCCTAGTTGCTGCCAGTGGCTCTCTTTTCAAACTGACATAAATTAAAAGATAAAGCTCCCTGCGAGCCTTTCATACAGTAACTTGGCAGAAGGGGAGGGTGGTGTGGAATGACAGGTTTTTCAAGCAGTGAAAACATAACCCATAGACATCCTGCCTTACACTCAATCCACAGACTTTTACAAAACATTAAAGGACAGAAGAAAGTGGCAGAAGAAAAGCATCTTTAAAATATTATCATATAAAGCCAGCAAAACCTGCTCCCTTAGAATCATAAAATGGTAAGGTTGGAAGGGACCTCAAGGATCATCTAGTTCCAACCCCCTGCCATAGGTAGGGACACCTCCCACTAGTACAGGTTACTCAAGGCCTCATCCAATCCGGCCTTGAACACCTCCAGGGAGGGGGCAGCCTTCTCCAGATCTGCTATATATTTTCCTTTATTTTGTCCCAATGTTAAGCTATTTATATATTAGGAACATAAAACATTAAGCTTGTTTAAAAGAAATGTCGACAGGCAAGTTTTTTGGCATTTATGGCTATGTGACTATTAATACTACCCATGCGGCAAGCATTCGGTACTTAGAATCTATCTACTTGTCCTCCTTGCTTCTCTGACAGCTTCATTTACATACCAATCAGACAAACAGTAGCTGAGATGCCACTAGTTTTAAGAGAAAACATCATTTAGAGTTTTGAACTGCATGTAGTTTAATCAAGGGTAGTTTCACTAACTATAGGTTTATTGATGGTATGGTTTACAAGAAAAATAATCACATTAGAGTTAAATACTGCAGATGAGTAAGTATCAAGTTTTGCAGTTTGCTAGATTTCAGTAGATGAGAACGAGCAGTTGACACTTGCAGCAAAGAAAAGGAAACTCTTTTCCACCAGGATTATAGTTCAGTTTATGGTTTTATTTTTCAGAGCTCTTATTGATTTGAGGTCTGGTTAATCAAATTTCTTTCTTAAAATATTTTCTTAACTATGCACCTCTAGAGTAACCAAGATTTATGGACTTTCTTTCATTTGCAGGTTTAATATATACAGATGAAACTTTATCACCGAATGATTCCCAGCCTTGCCATTTTTCTCCCAGAAACCATCTTTACAGATTGAAGAAATATTTTATTTTTAATAGAGATGGTGATAGATAAACACTCTAAGAAAAGCAAACTAAGCTAGGAAAAATCTTAATTTTATTGATACCTTGTGATTGATACCATGGTAACCAATACATTAGAAAAATTGCTGATTTTTATTAATTTAGTGTTACAAACATAATACTTGGGAAAAATAACCTATTTGTTAAAGAAATCACTCTTCAATACTAATTTTTCAATGATATAAAAATCCTGTCTCATATTTCCTACTGAAAGATGAAAAATCAGTTTTCTTAATTTCAATCAAAATGAGTCCGAAGAATCACAATCAGACAGAAAAGCATCAGGCAAAGTAAATTCCTTAGCCTCTTTGGATACTATATTACCAATCATTACATAATAATAAATGATAACTATTATTTGCCAATATTACTTTCAAATAATTAGAATAATATTCCCCTCTTCTTTGTTTTCTTCTGTAGGTTAAGATCACTTGTTGTGACTTTCCTGAATTCTTTCACAATGGCTGCAGCCCAATTTTCAACCAAGTGCTGTAAATGCCAAATTTAAAGACGTCACAGGACTTCGTGTGAAGTTATCTCTAAAAATTAGAATCTGTGTTCTGCTAGCAAAATCTAAAATGTCAAAATAGTATCTCATGAGGGAAGTAGTATCACTAACTGGAGCCCAGTGCTTAACTCCTAGAAACATTTTGGCTGATGTCCCATCTTACTCATGTGCAGGCAGCTGCCTCAATCATGTGAAGAAAGAAAAAAAGAGTATTATGGGAGAAGAATAAAAGAAAGAATTTAATATTTGATTAACATTTCTTGTAGCTAAGAGACTGAGTAATTAGAACAAAAAGAATAATCTAATTCACACATTCACACTTCATTCACCTTACCATTAACGGTAAGCACCATACTAACAGAGGAGTATCCTATGGTATTCCGGGCAACACATTCGTATCGACCTTCATCAGCTGTTCCAACATCCCGAATGGTAAGAAATCCCTCTGGACTAACATGAAATTTTCCACTCTCAGTTACTTGTACTCCATCCTGCAGCAAAGCACAATGTTTAGTTCTTCTAAACACTCTTTGGTTTATAAACCTGAATTTTTGTATCCATTTCTTCTTTTATTTTTACTTTTTATTTTATATTATATATGCCAAGGTGACAGCCAAATAGGTTTAAAGAAAATTGTACAAAAGCCTCACACACTGCTAAGTTGACAGGAGGAGTTGCACATACTCCTAAACTGTACAGTGTTATTTATTTCTTTTAAAAGTAGTCATCATAAATCAAAGTATTTTAACAGCTATACACTCCCATCACAAAAAAAATTTAAGGCCCCAAAACATCTTAAGATCTTGTAAGAGCATATATATATGATTTTATGCCAAATGAACCAGTTACTGAAGACTTACAGGAGCTTTGTATCTATCAATTCTTCATGTGTGATTCTACTTAAGGTACATTAAAATACTTTGTCTAACGCTCAACAACCAAACAGAAGACGATAATCAGGAAAACTGAAGATCAATATTAGCAACCCACTAACCTACCAGAAACTCTGCCATTTCTATAGTCAGAGCTAGTTCTGCAGAGATTGAAAGGCCATTGCCCTTCCTGCAACAGCCAAACAAATATCCAGTACCTTGTTCCAAGTAATTACTGGCTCTGGCTCTCCTTGAGCACTGCATGGGATCTGGACGTTTGTGCCAACCTCCACTGTCATGTCACTGGGAACGCTGGCAAATACAGGAGTCACTGAAAACAACCCAATAAGAGATACATTCATAAAGCATGAAATAAAAGGTGTGCAAAAGTGGTCTAAAAGGAGGTCAGCACTGTTTATGTTTTTTCAGTTACCCAACATGTCTTAATCTATAACTGCATTTGTCTGTGTGCTGGTTTGAGGCTAATTGGAATATTTTAATAGAGAAAAATTATATTATAGGCTGTGAAAGGAAAACAATGGTTATGTCTACTTCACTCATAGGCTTGCTGAGATGTTTAAGAAAGGAATACAAAAACAAAGATAAGACACTCAAACTCATACACTTGGGCTTGCAGACACTCTTGGGTTGTCTAGCTTCTGGTTTTTCTCTCTGCCAAGTAACCTCACTAATCACTTTTCTTCTAACCCCCCTGGCCGATCCTCCAAACTCACCTTGCACATAAGGCAAACCTTGGGGTAAGGTATAGGGCTGGGGAGAAGGTGGAAGGGTGGTTGGGAGCCCCTCCTGGGGTCTGTGATCTCTGGGAGGGGTGTTGTGTTTCTCTATTACCTTTAACTTGTATATTTCTGTAAATATTCCTGTATATAGTGTATATATCTGCTTGTATANTTTTAGCTACTTATACATTACTCCTGGAGACAAAATTCCTTCTTTCTGATGTCTGATTTTCAAGTACTCTCAACCTCCACAGAACAGGCTTAATAGTTGCCAAAACTACTTAAGTTCCATAAATTAAAAGTTCTAACAAAATATCTATGAATTGCCAAAATTGAACAAAGACACTGGAATGAACATTCCATCAATTTTTGCTAATTTTTCGACAATTCACTTTTTTTTTTTTTTTAAAAGAGAAAGAAGAGAGATTTCTTGGACAATAAAAACAAAACTTTCCAAAACTCATTCACCTGTGATTAGCTAAGATGCTAAGCTTTGACAGAGCCTGCCCTGATGCCAATGAGCCCTATGCCTTAAACCACCACAAAACCCACCCACAATTTTAAGGACTCAGGGTACACAGTTACTTAAATGTAGTGCAAAGAAAATGAATGCATTTTTAATCCTAATTTCCTTCAAAACCAGATTGATACTCAGCACTCAGATGTCATCAGGAGAAGCATATACAAGATTATCAAAAGATTAAGAATTACAGTTCTGCTCTAAAATATCTGTGTTTTGGAGGGAGTGGAAGGACACTGTGCTTTTACAGAAAAGTACTTGGGCAAGCAGCATACATTCATATTACCAATGAAATCTGGCCCTCATGTTGAATTAGAATCACAAATTTTTTTCAGTTGGGAAAGTCCTTTAAGATCATTTGGTCCAACCATTATGTAACACTAACAAAGACACTGAGGTACTACAGCATGTCCAAATAAGGGCAACAAAGTTGGTGAAGGGCCTAGAGTACATGTCATCTGAGGAACAGATCAGGGAACTGAGGTTGTTCAGTCTGGAGGAAAGGAGGATGAGGACAGATCTTGTCATTCTCTGTATCTCCCTGAAAGGAGGCTGAAGAGAGGTGAGGGTCAGTCTCATCTCCCTTGTAACAAGTGATAGGACACAGGATGTAAGGAAACCGCCTGAAGTTGCTGGGTATTAGGAAGAATTTCTTTACTTAGAGGGCTATCAGGCATTTGAACATGACAGAACAGCACTGGAGTCCCCATCCCTGGAGGTGTTGAGTAATTTAGACATAATGCTTATGGACATGATTTAGTCATGGATTTGCAAATGTGAGGTTAATGATTGGACACAATGATCTCAAAAATCTTTTCCAATCTAGGCAACTCTGTCATTCTGTATGTGTTAAACTATGTCTCTCAACACCACAACTCTGCATCTTTGAAATACCTCCAGGGATGGGGATTCAATCCTTTTCCTAGGCAGCCTCTTCCAGTCTTTGAAAACTTTTTCAATCAAGCTGTTTCTCCTCATACCCAATCTAAACCTCCTCTGGTGCAACCTAAGGCCATTTGTCCTCATCCTATCACCTTTTAATAGAGAGAAGAGACAAACACCACCTCATTCCCACCTCCTCTGAGGAAACTGTGGAGAAAGGACTCCCCTCAGTCTCCTTTTCTCTGTACTGAACAACTGCAGCTCACTCAGCCACTCCTCATCAGACTTGTTCTCCTGACTCAGCTTCATTTGTACACAGTGGTTGTCAAGGACCAGAAAACAATTCAAATAAGGCATCCAGAGGCAATCACCCAACACTGGGACATAAGAGACTCTGGGTTTATGGATGTGAGCCATATCTTGCCAGCAAACAGACCTGGACCATGAATCTGAATTAATGAATACAGATTTAGCCACAGTGACCACTGAGTAGACATTCCTCAGATGAACAGCCCTTTTGTTAGGAGCCCAGAGAAAAAAAGTTTTCTCTTGCACAACTGAAAATAGCATTTACAGTGGAATGTATGGAGGGAGCTCCAATTTCAGGCTGCACATGCAACCTTCAATCTTACTTTTGGTGACTGGATTTTGCAACCTGGGTTACACAAAAAAATCATCAAATATTCCTCAAATTTAGCAAAGTTTAACACAGCTGGAAGACTATAATAATGGGGTTTTTTTAAATTTCATTTTGCTTTATGTAATTTAGGTCAGTAACTTTATAAAAGGTGAAAAAAATACCTCGATTTTCATAAATCAATTTCTCAGAACCACTCTTAAGAAAGAAAAAACAATGGGATTTTTTTTCTGACAAGCATCTAAGCTCTTGAAGATATCTGAAGTCCTTTCACTACAATATTGTTTAAAATGAGGTCACTAACAAAAAAATGCTTTGAATTGAATATTTAATCTCCTTGAATTTATTTAAATACCAAAAAATACATAATGAGATTACAAATACTAATATGATTCTAATTAATCCTAGAAGTAGCTTACTTAGAGTGTACTTACAGAAAAGCTCAATAAAAATGGAGGTGTGTTGTTCCTGTGCAAGCTTAATTTAATTGTAAAGAATGACTTATTGTGAAGGCCACTCTCATGTTGCAAAACAAGGTGTTGTGTTTCTGGACATAGAATCACTAAATCATAGAATGGTAAGATTGGAAGGGACCTCAAAGATCATCTAGTTCCAAGCCCCTGCCATAGGCAGGGACACATCCCACTAGAAAAGGTTGCTCAAGGCCTCATCCAACCTAGCCTGGGACACCTCCAAGGAGGGAGCACACATTGTGTTAATAATACTGTTTATTTAAGCACATGGAGTTTTGTAAGGCTCCCTAGCACAGGAATAGTGTCATACTCAAAACAAACCTGCAGTCTATATTAAAAAAAAAAGTAAATCAGATAAACTTATTTCATAGAAGATTGACTGTTCCATAAGAATGATACTCTGTACAAACATTGATAAACACCCATACATGGTATTTATGAAAAAGCCACATTATTTATTAAAAATTACCCGGAATTTAAAACAAGTACACTCAGAAACGCATGAAATGTGAAACGCTAGAAATACCCTGAACAGTAAGTTCACTACAGGACAGTTTAGTGGGCATGGTGGTGTTGGGCTGATAGTTGTGGACTCAATGATTTTAAATGTCTTTTCCAAAATGATTCTATGATTCTGTTTGTTAAACAACAAAAGACACTGCCTCATTCCACCAAACTTTCATCAAAACAGGCCTTGTTTAGTTGTAAGCTTACGTAATCTCCAACTGACTTGGAATGAAGTCTATCAGGGCACAATGTGCCACATACTCAATTTGTAATAAGTACTAATGCTAAATAATCTGATAGAACACCTTGGGATTCAAAACCAGCAACATACAATCAGTGCAAAATGCAGCAAAAGTCCCGAAGAAAAACCCAAGCATTACTTAAAACCTGTTTCAGGAGCTTTTTTACTTCTAAACAAAGACAAATTACTTCATATTAACTTTTGTGCCATGGAAAATAATTAATTCTCAATCTTACATTTTAGGGAAAAAAGAAAATCAAACACAGTATTGTGTATTTCAGTATAAGATTACATCTTTTTCTCTTTTCTTTCTTTTTTATCAATAATTGTAGATGAAGATCATACCTCTAGGCTGTACAGTCAGGTATACAACAATTCGCTGAGATCCAATAATGTTGACAGCTTGGCATTCATACTGTCCCTGATCATGCAGAGCAACTCTGGAAATCCTCAGGGTTCCAGAGGAAAGAACTAAGTGTCTTCTATCAACAGACAACTGGCCTCCTGAAACACAAAGCAGTGGTATTTACTCTTTATAGCAGTACAGAACGAAGTCCCTTTGTGTCAGAGAAAGGGAAATGCAGAACATTTAAAATTTGAAAAAACACTGGGAAAAGCTATCTCATAAAAGAAAAAATGAAAAAGCTCAAAACTTTTACTTCATAAAAAAAGCAAATAACATATGTGTGTGCACACAGTCATAATCCTAATATCTTCTCTGTTTGTGGCTTGTGATAAAGCATTCAAATGGGAAGTGGTCATAACACCTACAGGTACTACTATTCATGTCATACTTCTGCCATGTGTGTAAGATAATTCCCATCTATCTAACTCATCTTGAGAATCCACAGCAAAATACATACAGCCCTGAAAAAATAGAATATAATAAAAACTAAAGAAATAGCACATCAGTGGCTGTATCCCTTTCTTCCTTTCTGGGTCTTTCATTTGATTGGAGCAATCTTGGTAGATGGAAAAAACAGAGGCATTATCAGCACCAAAACGGTCAAGAGTTCGTTAGAAATTTGCTCCATCTACCATAATTTAGAATTTCCTAAGAGTTATTTGCCTGCTAGAGCTATTTCACTTGATTCAGCTGGAATATTTACTTACTGATAAAACATTCACTACAGTATTTCTTTTTGCTGGATTTGGCTTATTGCCTTTACAGCCATAACCTGTTAAGCCAGTCAGCAGAGTGCATCTTGGTGTTCCTCTCAATCTCCATTACGTGACACAAATGCAGTCATACTGAAGCCAGTTCCAATTTGAAATGTTATGGTTTCTGAAGAAAGCACGTCCCACCTAACTTCAGATATTCGCTTAATGACAGCTAGCTACATTTCTTCTGCAGTAAACCATCAGATATTGCCACATGTCACTTGCCTCATATTTCTTAAATATTTATTATTAGGAATCTACTATGGTAACTCTTTTTTACTGAATAATGAAAAACACTTCAGCAGGTAGCTTCTGAGGGACAACCTGCCTTTTCCAGGTAGAACCTCTCCATCCAGAAAGAGATGAGTCTAGCTTCTGTGGGACACCTTGCCTTTTCCAGCTTGAGCAGGAAGAGATGAGCCCTGTTTCCTTCAACCGAAACATCTAAATAAATCCATGCAATTCCTTTCAATGCATGAGTGATTTCAAAATCACTGCTAAACTATTCTAGTAGCTCAAAAGCACAAAGAGAACACACTTACCCCCTTTAGTCCAGGCAATAACAGGCTGGGGATAGCCTTGTGCTTCACAAGGAAAGTCAACAGTTTGTCCCTCAATCACTGTTTTGTCTTGAGGAGTAACAATAAACTGAGGTAGAGCTAGAGAAGAGAAAATAAATGAGTTAAAAGATAAACTGGAAAATGTATCACTGTCTGAAATTATATACCATTTCCTGTGTGACTTGAATAGCTCATACTGATAGGAAAAGACAACTAAATAGGACTTTTTTTATATTGTGACCTTTAAAGGGTAAAGAGTTAGGGCAACCACTTGTGAAAAAGGAACATCTCCCTCACAAAACAGTCCTGGTTTCAGCAAAGGCCTCTGGGATCTACTGCCATAGATCCAAAATAAAAGGAATCAAACTCTAATTGTCCCTTGGATTTAAAATGCCTTCTTCTCTTTCCTCCAAAAAACTGAACTGTGAAGAAAATGCAATGTAGTCAAAACCTCTTGAGCTGTTTGTTTTCTTTACACAAAAGGAAAGCGGTGAATGGAGTACGAGGCACTTTCTGCAATCCAATTCCAATAATGGAATTGTCAGTATGAGAAGTAATCTGTTCAGCTCACAAACCAAAATCATCCATTAGTGTATAATAAATGAATAAACCACATGGACATGTTGTTTTGTATAGCTTTACAAACTGAACTCATTAACAAAGCATTTGTAGCCTAGACTGTTTGCCAACTAGAGATCTTATCTGGAGAACTGAACCAAATTTAAATGTAATGTTTACTCAAAATGTTTTGCAAATGGAAGTTCCAGCATGGAAGCATGCATGAAAAAAATATTCTCTGTGGATATAGGAGGCTTTGATACGTTGTTGTTACAATACTTGACATTCATATTATTGAGACACAATAGCAAAATAATTGTCATCACATAAATTAGACTTTTATTTTTTTTAGAAAAGCCATGCTAATGCCTCAGCTGGCAGAGTGATAGTTCCACGAAATTCGGCAGAAAATACTCTCATATCAACTGAAGTCTCTACAAAAGTTTGCAGAGATCTGTATGTGAAACTCCTTTTTGAATACTACGGGCACAAATTCTAATGTCTCTACAGAAGAGAATTCTGTCTCTAATAAAGAAAAAAGTAACCCTCCATTAATTTGACAATGCATGCTTATTCCTACAGGCAAAGAAAACATTACAGAAGAAACTGACGTTTTGAAACAGCAGTGATTAAGTTCTGAGCACAATGAATGAAAGCTAACCTTCAGAAAATACTTGTCAGGCATTGGAAAAGGCTGCCCAGGGAGGTGGCGGAGTCACCATCTGTGAAGGTGTTTGAAAATGCGTAGACATAGCACTTTGGGACATGGTGGTATATTGGGTTGATGGTCAAACTTGATAAGCTTACAGGTCTTTTCCAACCTATGATTCTATGACATCTTACTCTGAGTGCAATGCATAGAGTGGGCTTTCTGTGGGCTACACTACAATAGTGTAATTAATACACTTATGGTGTTAGTTCACCTCTGACAGTTCAGAAAACAAAAGGCAACATCACAGAAATTAGTAAAATACTTTTCCCAATGTACATCAACATCACTCACCTTGGACTATGATGTATGCAGTTGCATGGATATTATCTATGCTGTTAGTTGCAAAACAGGTATACTCGCCACTGTCCTCCTGCTTCACATTCTGTATGTAAAGGCCTCCTGATGGAGTTATTGTGACACGAGGGTCACTTGGTAAAGGGGTTCTGTCACCTTTGGTCCAGGTAATTCGTGGCTGAGGGTGCCCAGTTGCACTACACTCCAAAGTTACACTCTCTCCAACTAGTACTTCAGTATTTTGCGGGTGAATCACAAAACTTGGCCGGGCTGTGAGAAGGAGAGCAATGCCTAAATATGACTTTTAGTTCACATAGTTGAGTATTGGATTAGTTTTAGAATCTAGGGATGTTTAATACCTTTATTCCAACAGAATTCTAATCTTAGTTCAAACTGCCTTGCTTTAAGCCTAATCTAGCTAGCTACAGACATTACTAAATATCAACAGATTAAAAAAAAAGTCTAACTGCACTGATTTTTTTTAACTCACATTAAAACAATTTTCAAACATTTCCTTCTCATCTGCTGATCTTCACAAATGTCTCTTCATAGGCCTTGACACCAAGATACAAACAATAAACTAGCTAAAAATTGTCACAAACACACAAAAAGAAGAAACTGATCAAGCAAACTTTTTTAAGCAACTGATTTTAGCAACTTTTCCCAAGTACAATTGTGCTTTGTGTGAAGTTTTACATTTAGCTGATGCTAAGTGTCAAAACAAAATGTTCTTACAGCAAAGTTTGTAATTCAAAAACAGGACATCCCTGGCTAGGCAGAAATTCAGGCTCAAAAGCTCCTGAGCAAAGACGTCTGCACAGGGTGTGCCAAAGCTTTCATGAGTGGCCTGTTAGAAACTTGTGGTTTGCAGGTAATCCAGAAAGAACAGAACATGACTGCACTAAGCAATGTTGCAATTCAACATCCTCTTTCTTTCACCATTCTATAGTCTACAAGACTATCAGTAGAGTTGCATGCTACAATAAACATACTAATTAACTGTCTGATTTGTATTTTTGTTCTAAGAATATTACGACTTCATGATCTTAAGGTCTGAGAGATCTAAACATAAAGAGCACAGAAGAGCCAAAGCAATGAATTTTTAGCCATCCAAATACACTATTCAAACTCTGTTTCAAAAAGCTTTTTTACTTCTAAACAAAGTTAAATACATATTAACATTTTGTGCCATCTTATTCTCAAAGCAATTCTCTATCTGAAATGCAAAATTCACCCTTGACGTTCATTACCTGGTGACTCAAAGTATCTAAGAGTAACTTCCTGAGTTTTCACTTCTCCAGCCACATTTTTTGCCATGCACTGGTAAATGCCTTGATCTGTTTCTTGAGTATTCTGAATCATTAATGTACCATCATCCAGCAAGTTTAGACGGGAATCTTCTTTCATACTGAGCTCATTACTGTGAAGGAAAGAATCCGCTGGAGTTAAACCTTTAAATCATAAGCACAGAAAACTGTCAAATGACAAAGTCCAAACCATATTGCTCAAAATAACTTAGGGAAAAAAAATTACTGTGATAAGTAAAATAATAGAACTTTTAGCTTTCTCCTAAAAAAGAAGAAGAATAGGAAAAATAACAAAAATAACCAATTTTATTTATGCAAGTATTTAATCTTTGAAATAAAAAGCCAAAACAGTTTTATGAGTAACAGCCCACAGGGAAAATAGTGAACAAAATACACATAGCTGTTCTCACTTCTCTTTAAGGCTGTTCTAACTGGCAAATCAATTTTGTTTCCACTGGAAGCACATCATGTAAATTCAACACTCAAGATACTTTCTATTTGCAGAAGTGTTAGCTGTTACAAAACTATCTCTGTGCCAACCTCTGTCTGGATTGCTCAAGGGACACTAATGAACCTGATTATAATTTGTACTGGTTTGAAAAATAAGATCAGATATTTAAATATCAGATATTTAGGCTATGCTATGGATGCACTTCTGTGACACTAAGAATGATTAGGGAGTTTTATTAAAGGGACTGTTTCTCACTCCATCCTTGACTACATGATGAAGAAAGCAGAGGAGGGATGAGATCTCGCTCCCTATGTACAAAACTCAGCCTGGCTGTTGATCTATCCAACATACTACTTGACAGGTCAATGGCTTTTGACTGAAATCTTGCCACATTCAACTACCTTGCAAAGAGCTTTGCTCTCATTCATGCAGCCAGGAAGCAAGCCAGAGTCAATAACCCCACACCCCAAGCTCAAATTTCTTCTTAAAACTCTTTCATATGTGTATTCTGAATACATTTTCTTTGTTTATGATGAAATGTACGAGCCAAAGAAAATTTTAATGAAATAATTATACCACTCAAGTTTAAGGCTCTGTTCTTGACATACACCATAAATGCTGTACCCTTGCTTCACGTGGGGTTCTCACTGACGTCAGCCGAAAGCTATGGAACCAGGACTCCACGTTGTTCCGTTTTATCAGCAGCTAACAAACCAAAATGTTTCATTTGCTAACATAAAATGTGAGGGAATGTATTTTCCAGATCAGGTTCTCTATTTACATAAGAGCATTATTAAACAAAATCTGATTAAGCCAGTGGTAAATTCACGATTTGATTCCCCATTGTAAATTCACATCAATTTAAGGGGGGCAACATGCTGCCACAAAGCTGGTTCAGCTGTGCTGTGCCCAGCGCTACTGGAAGGAGAGAGGTTCTGGGCAAAGCTTGAGTAGCTACTCTGTAGCAGGCTGGCTCTTGGGCTGCTGAATGACAGACATCCTTTATAGCTCATTCACTCAGTCCTCTGAGCAGTGAGGAGAAGCAATAGAGCAGATTGTTCCGAGAGCCTGTGCTACAGCCATAGTGTAACATAGTATGATCCTGCATTGTTGAGAGGCCTGTACTAGCGACTTCCTGAGAATCTCTTCAACCTGCATTACCTATAATCTCATAAGCACTTGCCTGCCTCCATGTACTGGCCTGTCAAGCCTGGAAACTGATGTTCCTCTCCTCTTCTGGAATGGAGCTACACCTCAGAGGAAAACTGCCTCTGAGAAGCTGGGGCTCAAAGAAGATCTTCTCAGAAACCTAACTCTTTAGCTGGAGTGCCTTTCACTCTGCCTTGAAATGTATGCAAACATAGCAAATTGCACATGCAACATTTCCACCCTGGATTGCCTGGTACTTACATATCGGTGATTTAGCTTTACAGGTGTGAGAAACTCTGCAGGTATAACAGCTAAAAATCTTACCAAGTCGTATTATTTTCTCAAGTTTTAAGTGTTTGTAATTACTACTAAAACAGATCTGAGTCATTCTTGGTTTATGTACTTTTAATTACAGTATATTTCTGCTGTAGCTATTCCATATATTAGCATGTAATGCATGTGCACATGCACTCAGAAATGCACACACACCAAGACAAACATACTCACATCAAGTTTCTCTCTTCCTCTTTCAAACTTACTTGTTTCGAAGCCAGATAATTTCTGGTTTAGGATTGCCTTCAGCTCTGCAAGTGAAGTACACTGTATTCCCTGAGGTAACATCCACATCCTGAGGCTCTGATGTAATTCTTGGCCTCTCTGTATCAACAATAGAACGTGAAAGGAGCTCTTACTTGTTTTAAAACTGCTAAAGAATGTTAAATAACAAAATAATCCATACATTTTAAAGAAAAATATTTTTCACAAATGTTTGAACTTTAAATATTTACATGCTTAATCAGGATTAAACACACTTTTCCCACAAGTCTGTTGTTCCTTAGGACCTTTCAGAAGTCTGGAAATAGATTGTGCAAATTTGTATCAGGATCTAAAGTAGCTGTTTTATTTATTTGCACAAAGGCTCAATTTGCTTATGAAGGAAAAACTTTAAAGCAGCAAGCACAAGTGCCATTTAAAATAACTTCCTCTAGATAAGTATCAGCGCTCAACCTGCCTCCTACAGAATAATTTGTCCAGCTTGCTTCCTGCCATTTACATGTTCAGGCTCCTTACAATGTGCAGAGAGATAGTAGGATGCCACATGAATTATTCTTCCACCCAATCTTTGCACAAAATCCTGCAAATCTTGCATTAAATTTTCTGGGGGAGGACATCAATCAATCCCACCTCTACCACTTTGAGGCCAGTGGGGTTAGAATCGGATGATCTTTAAGGTTTCAACCCAAACCATTCTATGATTCTATGAAATACACTTTTTATCATCTTTTTCAAGATATTTGTAGATGCTTGTGGTGATAATTCTCATATTACACCCAACACATAACCAAAAGGATAATTTCATTACAATTTAGCCTCATCAAATGGCTAGGGCAGATGCCCATAGCTTTATGAGAAATCCACATTTTGATTTTGGAACAGAAGAAGTGCCATGCTGAGTCCCAGGGTGCCTATGGAGCCAGATCCAGGCTGAAGGAATACAGATGAACAAAAGGATTGTTAAAAAAGTGCTTATCCATTAATTGTTTGGCAACAGATGATTTCAGTGCCTATGCAGGGCACTTGCTCCTTGTTAGTACAGCTGATTGAAAAAAGAAACCCAGTGGCCCCACCTCAGTTACAGTAATATCAACAGGAATATTAACAATAAGATCTGCAATACTGTTTCTTTCTGTACAGTTTCTTCCTTCCCTTTCCTTTGTATAGAAGAGAATAAAGACACCAAGTGATACTAACATAACATCACCCTAGCTGACAATCCTTTTACGACCCAAACTGAAATATAAAAAATGAAAAAATAAACTTTTCTAGATAATTACATTCATTTCCTCAAGGAGATATTTCAAATATGAAAATATTTGTTAAATTGAAGACAGGTTGAGGGGGTAAAAATAATCAGTGAGTTCTGTCAGGAAATGACAAAAACTGAGACGGAGCACTGGGAGATTTGTGAAGATGATCAATATTGATCAGAGACACTTGGTGTTTTTGAAGAGAAGAGAACAACAGATTCTAACAGCAGCAGCAGCAACAACAACAACAACAAAAAACACCCCACAATCCCAAATCCAATCAACCAAAAACCAACCAAAATCCAACCAACCAAAAGTTTAGGTATATTTCACACACTGAAGAAATCATGGGGAAGTGGTAAACCCACCGCAGTTAAGTTCTTCTGGTGTTATCGTGGCTACTGATCTTCCCTGGATCCTCCGTGGATACTCACAGGTAGCTGCTGCTTGAGCATTACCTGACTCCGCATACCTTTTCAGCAGCTCTGCCAGCCACAGGATTTCACAGTCACAGTGAAGAGCGTTAGAATCCAAACGTCTGCATGAGACAAGCAGAAGCCACAATACCTGTTAGCAAACTTTGAGGATTTGCGTGAATAAAAATGGTTCTGCAGTACCAGCAATGCATGAATGAATTCAGACAATGTGGAATACAAGTTGCTTGTATGGCTTTACTAGAAAAAAAAAAAAATTTATTTTTTTTTTTAATTGCACAGGTAGGACTGTATTCAACATAGCAACACAGTTCAATAGCGTTGCTTTTTTAACCCCAGCATTCAGAAACAAGTCTCTTTTTTTTTCACATGTTAAACAAAATTTGCTTAAATAAGGAACTGACACCATTCTTCCCATGATTTTTTTAAAAATTTTTTTTTTAAATGCTTAGCAGTGTAGCTAACCAGACATTTTTACAACTTTCTGTTTTGATGATCAGACAACTAAGACAAAGGGCCACAGTTTTATTCAAGCACTAAACTCTCTTTGAGTTCAGTGCGTCAGTAACTTCATATGGTACCTGCCTATTGCAGAACTCATAAATTGTTTACTTTTCAGTAGTGAAGGGCTCTATTATTACATGCAGCACTGCACTTTCTGGTGGAGGGCCCCGTAGGAAAAGAAAATATTAAATACAGAAATATGTGCTATTAAATGTATCTGTAGGGATACGGGAAATGAAATTGCATGACGTAACAACCTCAGTTTGGTGTATGTTTGTGAGTAGCAAACTTTATCATTTTGCCTTTTCATGATTTCTTCTAACCTCTTGTAAAAATGTTGAGATAGGATTTTTTTCCCTGTTCTCCTATGAAAAATAGGCAATAACAAGGAAAACTATTTTTAGAGCTACTGT
Organism: Eubucco bourcierii; assembly: GCA_013396675.1. NCBI lineage: Eukaryota > Metazoa > Chordata > Aves > Piciformes > Ramphastidae > Eubucco > Eubucco bourcierii. The sequence goes on from VWZE01022351.1 coordinate 96,553, forward strand.
ACAAATGTCAGATGTTACTGGCAGATTGTAAATGTTGAACACAAAAGTCATTATGTGACCTTTAGGGATAAACTGTTCCCAGTCAGTGGACACCGTCAGTTCAGCCCACTGTCCTGCTCCACTAGTAGCCACTATTAAAATTCCTCTTTACCTAGGATTTACATGAAGAAGCATAAACAAGGTGCTTTGGGACATGATTTAACAGGCATGGTGGTGTTGGGTTGAGAGTTGGACTTGACCATCTTAAAGGCCTTTTCCAACCAAAACAATTCTATGATTCTGTAAGTATCCTTTTCTGTTTGTCTGCACTCCATAAGAAATTAAGGGAGGTATGAGTGAAGTGGTTACTGCTGGAAGGTGCATACATCATCCAAACTACTTTTATTCTGCCCTTCCCCCACAGTTAAAGGTATGGTTTCACAACTGTCCTAAACAAGCAGGATGGCTTTCCTGTTACATCCCTTGCAATCACTTTTCTCAGTAAAGCACACTCTCAGCAGACCACCCAGAAAAGGGGGTATGAATGCATGACTGCCTTTCTCAAAATGTCTGTCTTGGATAATTTAAGGAATGTTTATCCTAGAACATTGAAGATCCAAAGCGAGTGACAGATAGCCCTTAGAAAATCACCTGACTATAGTACTGTTATGGAGTTCAGGTTTCTAAATACCACCATGGAGCTAAGAAGCCTCTAATTTTCCAAGTTAATGGCATTTCAAGGAAAACTGTCTTATGAAGTTGCTTTTGAAAGTAATACTTGTGCTCTTAAACCATCAAGCACCTTTTTGTAACTACATTTTTATCATCAGATAAGAACAAGTAAAACAATATCAAATTGGACCTTCTGATTACAAGTAACTGCAAGATAGAAAAAAAAAGGTTTTAGACAGTCATAAATGATGGTAGGATATGAAGCAGTGATCTCAATCTATGGTAGGATATGAAGCAGTGATCTCAATCTATGTACATAATCAACTAGAGCACATTTTAGGAAAAAATATTCAACATTAAAAAACAGTTACACAATGAAAAACAGTTGCAGGGAAGATAAATATTGCAGAAATAATTAGATTGTTCACACTTTCTTTATCTCAATTATAATTCAATTTACTTACAGTCTCTTCATAGATTCTAAGTCACTAAATGTTCCAGGAATCAAATGAGCTATTCTGTTGTTATGCAAAAATCTGTTAAAAAGCACAGAAATACGCATGTAGCAATTCAGACTTTGAAGCACACTGGTTTCATTTACATTCTTCTGAAAATACTTTCAGGAAAAAGTAGTTTTACAAAATAATAAGGAAAAAAAGATACAAACAATATTTTTTTCAGAAATTAAGTGACTGATATTTTTCAATTGGCCTCAAATGTGTATTTTACATGGCCATATAAAGCAAAAGGAAGCCATAAAAAGACAAAGGAACCAAAACAATGGGAGTTCATAAACATTCAAATGGGAAACTAAAAAAAAAAAAAACCAAAAAAAAAACCAAACTTAAAAAAAACCTTCTGTTTCTTCATTTATTCCTATTATTTTAGGCTAAACAGTGATCATAGCTCTTTGGGAAATAGTTTTGTAACACAAAAATATATCACTGGCAACGCTCACTTCTAAGGTCAGCCTGACCAAAGTTTCTTGGCAAAAGCCATGCTGTAGTTACAACCAAAAATTCAGATTAGAAATCCAGTTTCAAACATCCCTTTTAATTCAAACAAAGAAGCAAGCTGACTTCTGAATCTTACTCCAAGAAAAACAAACTTACAGCCTTTCAAGTTTTGGAAGATGGGTAAAGGATTCAGGTTCCAACGTTTCTATTTGATTAAAGTGCAGGTACCTGAAAACATTTTAAACAGAAAGAAAAATGCTGAAGCAGCTTTCTTAATGAAGATAAAGTATTATAAAGTATTTGTTATTGCTTACACACTGTTTTACACATGTAAATGATGATAGTGATGTAAAGGCTTAACATTTTTACCAGAGGAGTTTGATGACTACTATGACTACTATCTCTGTGTGTCTGTACATGTATGTGGGAGAAAAAAAAAAGGGTTTAAACACATTACTTTATGAAGATTTTGGATATACTACTTTGAACACAACTTTGCCAAGTCCAGTTTTGATTATGATGGAAAATATTAATGAAAATAATAGAGCCTGAATAAATATATACAAGAAAAAAAATTTTACAAATTATTTTTTTCATAAAAGCATTTCAAGTTTTTTAGAAATCATTTATTTTCCAAACATGTTTAGTGGGCAACTGTTTTAATCGTCTATCACACTGCCTGGAAATTCCAAAAGATGCTGAGAAGTAGCCTCCAATGAGCGGTCCAATGAACACTGGCATTTAAAGCTATGAACTGTCAGAAGCTCTAAGGACAAACAGATCTGCAGTCCAAACCCAAGTTTGACCACACTCCTTTCAGATACAGGGCTTCCCAGCAACTTGTATTCAGTTACCCACCACAGGAGTGCTCTATTTGATGCTCTGCTGATGCTTGTGTATGCTCTTAACATTACACAGCATCAAATGTTACATGGTTGTTAATCCTGTAAAACTGACCAAGTCTAATGTAACAAGATAATTAACCAGATTATTAATCTGTAACTGCTGGGAAAATGGAGTGCAAAAGCAGGATGATTCCAGTATTGGCTATGCTGCATTCTCCACGACTGTATAGATGAGAAAATAAAAAGTAATCAATAAGACTTGCACAAGGAACTATGAAAATGATACAGACTTTGGTTACTAAATATACCCAAATTCATCCAAAACTCCTCAAGTTTCCTGCTTGCCCTCTAACAACTTCAGGAACATGTGGAGAACGTGCACAACATAGAAATCACCGAGGGCTAAAGAAAGAAAATTCCCATCATTTGAAAACAAAGAGAAATTCTTACACCCCAAAGTCTCCTTAAAAACCCCACCAAAGCCAAAACTGCAACAAAACAAAAGTCAATCCTTCAGCATGAAATACAAAAGAAGATGGGAAGTGCCTTGTGCTGAAATACTGCTCATGCCCTCCTGCTTGCCCTGAGCCAAGTGGTTGTCACAGAGAAGCAGAAGCTGCGGCTCCAGCAGAGCCGCTGCAGAGAGGCCGGGAAGCAGCACGGGGCAGGGAGCCAGGCCCGTGCCTGGCGCCGTCCCAGCTCCCCTGCCAGCGGCAGCGCAGCCCCAGCAGGAGCCAGCAAGCGATGCCAGGAAGCAGTGAGCAAGGAGCAGGAAAAAAAGCCGATAAACCAGCATGGAATGCGATCAGGCACAGGGGAGTGTAGAATCTGCTGACTGCCAGAGCAACCCTTGGCCATGACCATAGCGAGTGAAGAGCCCTGCTTGCATAAGGAAATGAGAGGTGTGCACTCATGCTGAGGGAAGCGGGGTTGTTTAGGCTGGAGGAACGAAGCCTGAAGGGAGACCTTCTCATTCTCTACGATTTGCTGAATGGAAGCCGGAGCCAGGTGGAGGCAGATCTCTTCTCCCAAGTAACAAGTGACAGGATGAGAGGAAATGGCCTCAACTTGTACTAGAGGAATTTAAGTTTGGAGACTAGAAGAGAGAAACTTTGTCACTAAGAGTTCTCAAAGATCAGAAGAGGTTTCCCCATAGACATGGTGGAATGACCATTCCTGGAGGTCTTTCAAAGACACAGAGATGTGGTGCTGAGGAACATGGTTTAGTACCAGACTTGGTAGAGTTAGATAATGTTTGGACTTGATGATCTTAAAGGTCTTTTCCAATCAAAACAATTCTATCATTCTGTGACTCTCTGAGTCTATGATTCTATGCCTGCCAGTATTCATTTCCCTTTTGAAAATACAGGCCCATTTGGTCCAAATTAAAAAAAAAAAAGAAAAAAAAAAAAGAAAAAAACCAAAACAAAAAAAAAACAACCAAACAAACTGACATCTTAGACACAAACATTTCCTTAAAGGTTCATTTTAATCACAGAGGGAAGAGAAACTTCCACAAGGTTCAATCCAGAGGAAGGACCAGTGGAACTGGGCTGGTATCTGCTCCACAGGTAGAGCCTGGCCATCAAGTAGACAGGCACAGCTTGCCAGGAGCCAAGGTTCTGCTCACCCACTTCTCCAATAACAGCAACACTTGGGAGGGTGCAAGGCAAGGTGAGGATTGATGAAATAAAATAACATGAAGGGAAAAATCAGGCACAACTCTAGTCCATTACTTCTGAAGCAACTTTGATTTTGGAAAAACACTACATACAACTAGTTCTTGTTCAGGCAACAACGATTTTTTTTCACTTTGTTAATTCTATTTGCCTTGTTGTGATTCATGAGCATCTTGCAAACATATCTCATTATCCTGTCAGTAAATTAACCTCTTGCACTTCTTTGGGCATTAACAAGGCAAGGATTTGTAGGCACCAGTATACCTCTTACTAGTACAATAGTTCTCTGGCTGGCCAGAGAGGTTATGCAGTCTGTCTCTGCAGGTATTCAAAACCTGTCTGGACACGTTCCTCAGTGATTTACTCTAGGTGATCTGGCTGCAGCAGGGGGATTGGAACAACAATCTTGAGAGATCTTTTCAAACCTCTACCATTCTGTGATGCTCTGAAAAGCAGACACATTGAAGCATACAGCTCCTTCATGTCCATGGATCAGAGGTGAGATTAGCAAAGAGATCAAAAGCAAGAACACCTCTCTCGGGTGGTTTAAGTGATGTACACATCATTAAACTCAAAGCCGCAGCTCATGGCTGCTGTTTAGTATTCAAGGATACTACAATTACAGATAAAAATAATACTTCATGTAGTTGAAAACTCATCTTGTTTTCCCAACACAGTTAATCAGTCTAATTAAAACATACTTCTGGTAGAAACCTAGCCATGTTTATAATCTTAAATCATCGCAGACACAATTAGAATAGGCACTGAAGCTTGTTGTAAATTAGCTGTACCTCATCAAAAATCATGCTAAAATAGCTCAAAAAAACCTAATCACAAAGTCCAACTACTTCATATGACAAGTCAATTGGGTTTTGCAGGTCTTTATTACTCTAAAAAAAAGAAGTTCTGGGCAGCTTGTCAGGCAATTTAGGAACAGAACAAGGCACTGAATGTGTGGATAAAGTGATTAGCAACAAGTTTAAGTCTAAAGAAAAACAGAATCAGAAACAAGATTGCACTGTAAGTCTACAATAAAAAGACTTAAAAGTCTTCATCTTTACAACCTACAATTTAATCACATTTTATCACTTATCATGTTCTTTTACTCCATGTACCATGTAAATACTTTTTGAAAGGATTTTTAATATTCTAATTAATATGAGAATTTCTTGGTCTGGAAATTCACTTTAAAGGTAATCATATTCAGGAAATAATCTCACACTGACACATCTTTTCAGACAACTTTTCTGTTCAGAGAGAATAAAATTCTCTTTAAAATAGTAACATGATGTAATGAATTTGATATAAAAGACTTGCATAATGGAAATCTAAGGGAAAGGCATGCAAGATGATTTTTAAATATCCTTGTTTCTTTTTTAATTCACTATCAAGGATTAAACAGAAGGAAAGAAAATACTTAGAGGGGAAATAGTCCAAAACAAACACATCTAGAGAAAGATAAAGATTTGATCAAATAAGCATGGTACAGATTTTCTCTTTGTTTTTATTAATCTTGAAAGATTAATATTTACAGTGAAATTCAGTTCCAGTAGCATTTTTCACAGAACTAAATTTAAGATTCTATCTTCTGTAGAATAATATTTTTGTAGAGGACTACTTTTACCTCACATGCCAGTTGTTCAGTTCTAATATTTTCTCTATGTCTTTGGGGAAGTACTTAAAAACCATTATTTGGGTATAACTGAACATTTCAGTAGCACGTTTGCTATTCTCTTTATTTGAAAGAATGAACAAATGTATTTTTCACACATTTATCAAAGAGTTTTCCCTGCCCAGGGGTACAACAAAAGTAACAGGCTTAACACACAAATTTAAGTGGTTAAGAATTTATAGTAACAATATAGAATATTGGAAGAGAATGCTTAAGGAGATTATGGAATCTCTTCAAAGACTTAAAATAACACTGGATAAATATCTTTTTCCAGTCACCTAAGTTTGTTGTCCCCAGTTGATCTTATTTTAGAATAAGGATGTACTTCTTAAGGCCCCTTTCATACCTTTTGGGTCTGGTTGTTTGTTTATTAATGAATTATCTTTCATTATTCCTCACCGTAGGTATTTTTAGCAGCAATGAAAATTTAATCAGCTTCTGCTGTGTTAAATGTGCCTAACAGCTCACATGGTTATGCAAGAATCAGGATCTCCTCATAACATGTAACTTAAATGAAAAAAAAAAATAAAAATTAAAAAATCACATTTCAAAACTACTGAAAATTGGATTGAGGGAATTAAAATTAATATGACAAGTTGCATTGCTATGTGCAAGATGTTTTTATCTACTAATTTCCCCCAAACATGTACATTTGTACACAAACTCCAGTGTAACTCTAGTAGCAGTTTTCAAAGAGGAAAATTAGTATATTAATATGAAAGTTAAAATAAAACCTGCATCATTAGTATTTGACTAAGATTAGGTAAACAGATTTAAATGATTATTTTATCGTGTGGGGATCTTGCCAGTTAAGGACTGCAAAGAATATTTTTTTTTTTGTCCCTGGTACACAGAGTTCTTAAGATGTGAAAAAATGGGAGTAGATATCTGGAAGAGAAGCAATGTACACACATCTGGAAACAGACTGCATTTAGAGCTTGATCTTAAGATCCAGATACAGCAAACCTGTGACACCCAAGCCAGGTACTTGTGACATTTCAGGTGGGATACAGTTGTTTAAACACAGGAATATAAAGACATCTTGCAGTTGCTTAAGCACAAGCATATCCAGGCAGCTTTTATTGCCTCCAGCCTGCTGCTTCAAAAAAGGTTTCCAGCAGCTTTGTGCCTCATTTGCCAGACCCAAACATGTGTCTTGCAGATTTAACGGAGTCTAAACTGGTACTAAGCATCTCCTTTTCATCAGCTGACTTTCTCTCTTCGTGTCCCGCCATGACTGATGACTTAGGTGACGAAATATGTATGGATCAGTGTTTTTGAACATCTAAAACTGCCAAGTTTTTTTCAGAATTTACTCCAGCACAAGTGAGTCTCAAGATCTGATTCATAGATCTTATTTCAAAAGAAAAGGCTATTTCTACTACATCAGCAGCTAAGAATTCTGCTGTAAAGGTTTCAGAAGGATTTTTAACAGCCACAATAAATAAGGCTTTTCTTCCCTTATATATGCAATAGGCCTCCTAAATGGTACTACAGTTGCAGTGTCTCTCAAAAAACAACAATATAAAAAACTACCAACCAACAAAAAAATCCCACAACAACCAAATAGAAACAAAATAAACAAACTGAAACAAAAAAAAAATCAACAACAACAAAAAAGAAAGAAACAAACAAACCCAAGCAGAAAAGTGTTTACTTTGCTGTTCAGATTATTTTTAAAAAGCAGCTACCAGTTCAATTATGGTTCACTGGGGCAGAAGAAATTACTACGAATCAGGTCTTTCTCTGAGATGTGGAACTCTACACCTACTACTAAGAGCTCTCTTGAGCATTGAGACTTGGCTGAGTCAATGCATCCAGCAGCAAAGTTTGTTTAGTAACTTGAGGCCATTGAAGACTGAAATGCAGAAACATTTGCTGAGTAGTTGGTACTGTCCCAGATTCAAGTTACAGGTCTTGTTTACAAAGACTAACTCTGGTCTTGTGAACAGACTATTCCTCCAAAGATGATGTGATAAAACAGACCCTGCAGAGCCAGAACTTTGTTTTATGCTAATGACAAACACACAACAAATCTTTCCTAAACTACAAATCTCAACGAATTATCCTCCAGTAAATTCATTTTCAGGCTTGCCACTGGTGTCCTGTGCTCCTGTTTTCCCACCTGGCTAGTCTTCTTTTTAAGATCTGCCCAGAAGAAAGGCTCTAAAAGAAGTGAGTTTTTTGAAGTGTACCCAGGAGGGCAGTAACCCCCACCCAGCAGGCTGCAGACCAGCTGTAGCTAGGTGCTGCTTGTGGCACCTGGTGCCATGATATAAAGGCAGCCACTGAGTAGTGACTGTACCAGGTTTAAATTTTCATACTTTCCAAACAGAGACCAGAATCAAATCCTGTATAAAACTTAGTATAGAACAATGCTGATGTCTCAGGTGTGAGTTGAAACTGATTATTATGACATTACTGTAGGCAGAGAGGCTTAACCATAATCTAGGGGGAAAGTACTATCAGAAGGCATTAATATTCCAAAGCGGTTTAATGGCCATGGTGGTGTTACGTCAACAGTTGGACTCAGTGATCTAGAGGTTTTTTCCAACTGAAACGATTCTAGGATTCTATGTTTTTCAGTCATAACATAGATCAAGAGGCCATAAGAGTAAAAGGAAAAAGGGCAAATGTTCCAATTGCAGCATATCAGGCTTGTGGCAAGGTGAAGAGTATTATTTTGGATGCATTGCTAATTCAATAAATAGGGCTCAATATTTTAAATTCCACACAGAAAATAAGTATTGCTATTAGCATGCAAGTAAGCCCTACCAGTTGCTGTCAATATGCTGCAGTAATCATTTCTAGAGTAGGAGGAAGAGAAAGACAGGGAAATAAATTACATATTTATATATGCTCCATAATTATTACTTTCATTTTATGTGGAAGCTCTTCCTTCAAAAAACATCTGTTGCCCTCTAAAATTAACTTCTACGATATTGTACCTATCTGAAGTGTCATTCTCTTTTAGATACACACCATGTCCCCTAATATCCACTAGATGTTTATAGCAATAAGGAAACTGGTAGATACAGAAAATTTTTAACACACTAAAAACTGTCAGGAGTCAAAAATTATGCCAGTCCTAGAAGTTCAGCCTTCAAAATTTTCACGCTCCAAAACAGTCTAGCACTGTTGTTTAGTAATCAAATTGTGTAACAGTTACGACTTTATAGCTCTTTTTGGTTTTCTAAACATTAGCACTATGAATGTTTTCTGAATATATAACAAAATAGAGTTAAACTTCATTGAACCAACACCATCAGTTTTCGTTATGCTAAGGAGTGTATTTCTCATTCTTTTCCAATGGAAATTATTCTTCAGTCATTATATGGGAAAAGGAACACGACTTTAATCAGTCTCCCTCTAAGACTGAAATATTTACATTACAAACAATGAACTTTCCCTTTAAATACCTGTATATGGAAATTATTAACCCACCAATAATAGTAATGGTTCAATTTTAAAAGGTCTTTGTGTTTTAAATTATAACAAAACTGGGTTAAATGTCAACAGATTAATTCAGCTTTGGTTACACTGCATAAAATGAAGTAACTGCTGCAGTCAAAGGAATTGCAATGACACAAAACCTAGAGAAATCAAATCAGAATCTTGCTCTGAGTAATACACATTCATTTTCAACACTTCCCACAGCAATGCTTCTTCTTCATCAAAGCTATGTAACAATGTAGAGGGACACTGGGAATGCAAACCACAAGTAAAAGACAAACACAGACACAAGGAATCTGACACAAGAGATATATTGTGGGTTTTCACATGCAAATGATTACGGGGTTCTCTGCCTAACAACCCAGGGAGTGTAGACATGCAGAGCATGCAGGCAGGATGTGTGGATCAAGGCGTGCACTTTTCCTCTGCAGGGAACCATGGAGATGACAGCACAGAAGAGAAAAGGCACTTACAGTTGTTCTAGAGAGGCAAGTCCTTTAAATGCTTGCCTGTCAATTGACTGGATTTCATTCTTGTACAAATAGCTGAAACAAGAAACAATCAGTAATATTAGTACACGAACAAGAGCTACATGAAGGTGGAAAAGAAGAATTAAGTTGACACATGAAGACAGTTTTTCAACTACATATTAGAAAAAAAATACAAAACAAAACCTAAACAGATACACATAAAAATACTTTGTCCTTGAGATTTCATTCCAAAATGTTTGCCAGGAAAGACAAAAGTCTGGAGCCTTGTAGGCTGTCACTTGGATGGTCTTGGGCTTCCCAGTGCTCACTGTTATTACTTACTCTTCTTTGCCTCAGTTTCTTGATGGGCTCATCAAAAAAAAAAACCAAAAACCCATTAAACTTGGTGGGACAGAATTGTATCAGAAAATCTGCTACCAGAACACACAGGAATGCCATCTGAATACTGGTACAAATATTGAAATTTTGATGGAATGCCTTTTTACTGGACTTGGAGGACAAACTGAGAATTTTTATAACTTAACCTGTGTTACCTTTTGAATATTTACAAAAAAAAAAAAAAAAAAAAAAAAAAGCCAAAAAAGTTAGAACATTGGTATTATATCCACAGAACATGACACAGAAGGAGGACATTAGGTCCCCACTGATAGTCTATAATATAAACAGAATAAACATATGCAGAATACTGCTGTGTCCACGTATGTTGTCTGCACCTTTTTTTTCTATAGAGTTAAAATAAATCAGGATGGATCAGTGTATGTGCTCCTGCTCATCATGCTTTTAACAGCAAGGATGGCTTAGTGAGAGGCTGTTGCAGAAAAAAAACACCACAAAAACCCAGCATTTAATTGATGACTCCAGTTTCTGGAAAAGGTAGGAAATGAAAATACTTCTGTGGCTGAGTGTCAGTCAATCCCTTTTTTATGTTAGGTTAGAACAGGTTTGTGGTTAAGAATTTGCTTGCAATTATTTGATGAATGATTCAAAATTCAGTTAATGAGGCATGGAATTCTATGAAAAGGGGATGAAGAGACTTTGTACCACAAATGGCTTTATTAGAAGGCATTTTATTAGTAGTAGGCTTGGATTTTCTGTGATCAAAGTTTTCAGTAGCTTCCTCCCCCTCTACTCTGCTCTGGTGAGGCAATATATGGAATATTGTGTTCAGTTTTGGGCCCTTCAGTTCAAGACAGACCTCAGGGAACTGCTTGAAAGAGTCCAGTGTAGCACCACAAAGATGATTAAGGGAGTGGAACATCCTCCTTTTGAGGAAAGGCTGAGGGAGACGGGGCTGGATCTTTAGCTTAGAGAAAAGGAGACTGAGGGGTGAGCTCATTAATGCTTATAACTACGTGAAGTGCAAGTGTCAGGAAGACAGAACCAGGCTCTTCTCAGTGATGTTCAATGACAGGACAAGGGGCAGTGAGCACAAGCTGGAGCACAGGAGGTTCCACATAAACAAAAGGGAAAACTTTTTCACTGTGATGGTGGTGGAGCACTAGAATAGACTACCCAGAGATGTTGTGGAGTCTCGTTCTCTGCGGACATTCAAAACCTGCCTGGATGCCTTCCTGTGTAACTTACTCTAGGTGACTCTTCTGTGGCAGGGGGTTGGACTAGACAATCTTTTGAGGTCCCTTCCAATCCTTAACATTCTGTGATTCTGTGACTAGAACTATTGCAAACTTCTTTTGATGTAAAGGTTGAAATACTGTCTCTTCTGGTGCTGGTGGCAGGTTTTGCATTGACTTGACAACAGGCAACAATTCACAACCGGTCCTAACAAGGAAAAAGATGCGTCTTTGATATTCAGCTGATGACAGTTTTGGGGGACAATACAGTGTGGTATCCTTTCCTTGAGTCTAAATAAAATTTTCCAATGCATTTCTTACTGAGATTCCAACACATGCAGAGACTCAGATGTATATATCTATGTTAATTAAACATCTGAACAAAAAGCAGGTTTCTTCCAATAACAGAGTTAACAAGGAAGTAACCAATTCTGAGGTTTTTTAACTACTCAAAAACATGAACACATGCAACAGGAAAAAATACTGTCACATGAAATTATTATAGAAACTTCTAAAATAATTTGAAAACAGAGAGATATGGAATTGAGTTTTATTACATTTGGGAAAAATAATACTTGTTTTGACTAATTCAAGGATCATAGTCATTACAATTTTGTCTCTCCGTAATTTTCCCCTCTGGATAATATTAGATTTTCCAGTGAGAAATTTAAATCCACCGCTTCATCTCAGCCCTTAGAAAATTTGAAGGACTGAACAGCTGAAGTGTTTCTTAATACCTTCAACCTGGCAACATGGAAATTTCTCTAATTCTTCTGTGTTCTAAATTTCTGACCAGAGCAGTGAAACAAGAGTGGGCTAAGATTGTTTTAATAACTAACCTCAGATAAATATCTCTTGCGGGCATTTGCGCAATTTTAGTCAATAAATCTGAATTAATCCTTTTTAAAGTTTTAATAGAATCACTCATGCAACATTTACTTACTCTCTGCAGACAAAATAGGGCAAAGTGAGAAACAAAGGTGGGTTAAAAGAAGGCTGGGATAATGACTTTGCAGTTTTGCAGACTTTTTTACCACATACTGCAAGGAAAGGAGCAGCCTTATCATATTCCTTTTTGGAGGTCTTACCAAGCCACTGAGGTGTAATTTTATTTGTGATTTGTCTTTAAAACACTATTTTTTCCATTCTGATCAGAACGCTTTCAGCTGCAAGACACAAATTACCTCAATCCATCATGTTGCCACTTCACAGAGAAACCCCAGCAACCCCACTGCTGCAAAAACATATGTCCTACAACAAATGTGCTAACTAGACTTTTATTTAATTGTGCAGATGTTTCCTTGAGGACAGTAACAGAAAGAAAAATAAATACACATTTGCCTAATGAAGAGAGAGTGACAACACAAAATACAAATCAGTAGCACTCATAAAAAATATTGTGTCTTTCTAAAATGCTACTGTGCCCAACCAATAAGCACTGCACTAGCCTTTAAAGTCTCAAAATTTATCCCAGTTACATTAGCTGACAACAGACTTAAGAGAATAATCAGGGAAAAAACAAGTTATCATTTTATTTACCTAAAGGCTCTCTCTCACAGAAAGGAATCACTAGAATTTTTACAAAGAATGAATAAACAGTGGAATAACATGACAAAGGATGATTTACAGAAACATAGAGGAGATGGTGGAAGCAGTAAACAAATTACAAAGAAATTAAGTCTGGACTCACTGGGGGTGTTCAAAGGACAATGACTGTGACAGCAACTCTAGCAGAAGGAATAGAAGGAAACGTGACCTAATCCCATTTCTGGAACTGTGAGGTCAGTAACTCAGAACTTTGGCAAACCTAAGATGTATCTTCAACCACTATTACTTCATTCACTAAATGTAAAACAAACTTTGCATGTTCCCTTTTAGTATTTCCAGAACAAATACATTTCATACAGTCTTAATTTCCCTTTATCATGTGGTTATCACAATGCTATCTCTTCTGTTTCCTTATTTCTCCACTTCTTACTAAGTGAACATGTATCAATGTTGTTGACAATCATAGTTTACATTTTTCTGTATCTCCACCATAAATTCTTTCTTTTTAAGCTAATTTTTTCAAGTACTGATTCCAAATCTTTTAGTACCAGGCATGTTAAAATGGTAGTTTGCATCTACCTTCAATTCCCAATTCTCTTCTTTCCTAGAGAATAAACTGTTAAATTTGAGGATCAGGGATATTACCAAGCTTCCACAAATATGCCTGCATATTATAAAGCTGGGAAACCTTGCTTTGTTGTCTTTCTGTAGTACCATCTCTAGTCAGTAAATCAAATAACTCACAAGAAGTCAATTTAACATATTCAATATCCCATATACATCACATACACACAGATATATATATTTATTTATCCTGTATCAGGAGCAGCAAATTACAAACATGTTATTTTGTTCATATGAAAACAACTTTTAAAGTTTGCTTTAGAAAGTGTATTTGCAGTATCCTTTCAGAAGGGGGAATGGAAGACCCACAAAATTATACAGAAGTGCGGAAACAAACTATACTACGGACAGGGTCCAAGCTACTGATGCATTTTTAATCTGTACTATAGAACAACACTGCCAGTATAAAGACAGACAGACAGACAGACAGAGACAAAAAGGTAGAAAGAAAGAAATATCCTCTTAGTTTCATAACAAAACAGCAACAATTACATTTGTTTTTCACCAACTCTTAGCATATAAATTAAGGACAAACTATTAGCACAAACAGCACCCAGCAAGTTCCCACAAAGCTGTTGTGGAACTGCCAAATTTCAGCTACATAAAGAATAAGATAACGAGTATTCCTAAAAAAATAATCTTCAAGGATCATGCATGTAAATTTCATTTTGAAATGTAAAGACCACCTTTTAAAATTATTCATATTTTTCATGCACACAAAACTGAGAAAGTATCAGTAGTCTGTTGACTACTTCTTCAGACAGACAATTCTGAAAACATCTATACATTTCAGATAGAAACAGTACAAAGCAGCATTTGAAATATCTAGGGCTTGCTGGGAAAATTTTTTCAAAGAACAAGAAACCAAATCTTCAACAGAGATACAGGAATAGTCCTTAACATCTATTCTCTGACACTGGTGTGTGTTTTTTAAATAAATATACTGAATTATGTTTTATACTTATGTACTTTATATAGAACTATACAGTTACACATATTTTGTACATAGTTATACATTAATATTTGCTAATAATTATGAATTTTATATTTACATATACTGAAATACTTTGCTAAGTCAAAGCCACAAAGCTAAGTCTCTTGGGGCCCCTTCCTACTCCTAACAGTCCCTGATACGTTTTACTAAGAGTACTCAGTGAACTTTCAGAACCATCAGCATTCCAGCATTTGAGTTCTCATAAGAACACAAAATCATGGACAAAAGACCTCATTTTATGAAACTTGACAATACAAGTTGGATTTGAAAATATCCATTGGATCAAGTCCTACAAAATTTCAAATATTACAGATCCTTTGGCTTTCTAATACTGCATTCTGAAGAACATTTTAAAAATTTGGACAGACTCTCCTCCTTAATTTCTATTTCAGTTGATCGTATTGGGAAAAATGGTCTGGTTTCCTCCCTTTGTTGCACAGAATACAGTTAGCATGTACTTAGCTGACATTTTCACACCTGTACTGTATTTATTTGGCACTTTTAAGCTGTTTGTATCGAACAGTACCAACATTTTTTAAACTTTAAAGCTGTACAGTTTGCAACTAAATATTTTTATCACAGCTGTTGAAGTAAGGCTATAAGATCTTTTCAAAGTTTATTTTAGCAAAATGGTGGATGTCTTTAAAGAAGAGCTCTCTCCAGCTGAATGAAATACCACATCCAATGTTACATTCATATTTTCCCAGGAACAAGAGGAAAAGGGAAAATATTCTCCTCTTGCCAATCTAAATACAAATAAATGTCACTAAATTTGTGTGTGTGTGCGTGTATATGTATATATATATATATATATTTATATAAAAGAACAAATCAAATCACAGTTTGGTTATCTCTTTCCACTCATTTATTGATCTGAACAGAGTGGATAGTTGAGTTTTATCTGAGGTCTACTACAGCTGGGCAGAGGCAAGTATGTGGAAACAAAGGACTGGTAAAAGAACCAGGTAGCATTTTTACACAGTTGCTGACTGTGGAAAGAAGCTTAACCATCCTGAATGAATAGAGTTTATGCACTGCACTATCAGATCCACCATATAAACAGATCTCCTAACGAATACAATCATTATGGAATTGAACAATTCATTAAGGATTGTCTGTCCAGTATTCTTTTTCCTCCTATTGTACATAGGTTTGTTTTTTGGTTTTGTTTGTTGTTTTTTTTTAAGTAACTGAAAGACAATATACATGAAAGTGAAAAAAGGAAATATAATCAGAGAAAGTTTGGGAAACAAGGTAATGTGTTTGAGTAGATTTGTGTGATTTTTATTCTCCTCGCTTCTCCCATCTCCTTAGAGCTTCCATGCTGCATTACTGAAAACTAGATGGAAAATTAATCTTCTGCATTGTTTCCAAAACAATAACATCTTAAAGTGACTGTTTGTTTCTGCACAATATTCAAGTGATGACCAATACAGCAAAACAATGGAATAAAACTTTTCTAAATGACAGCGTGTAGGATGGACTCCAAAGTCTGCAGCTGAGAATATATTGCAACTTACTATTCAGCTTTAGTCTTTTATACAGATACAAATAACATTTTTTGATACCTTGTTTATTTGGTTAATTACCACACTATGACATGTTTCTTAAAATTGGGCAGAATTTGTCTTAAAATATATGAAGTGCCTGAAGACATAGAACTTATGGCTGATCATACAGATACTTCTGTGTGCAGTTCTGGAGGCCCCAGCACAGGAAGGACATGCAACTGTTGGAGCGGGTCCAGAGGAGGGTCACAAAGATGATCAAAGGGGTGGAGCAGCTCTCCTATGAGGACAGGCTACAAGAGTTGGGGCTCTGCAGCCTGGAGAAGAGAAGGCTTCGAGGAAACCTTAGAGTAGCCTTCCAGTGTCTGAAGGGGGCCTACAGGAAGGCTGGGGAGGGATTATTTACAAGGTCTTGTAATGATAAGACAAGGGACAATGGGTTTAAACTGGCAGAGGGGAGATTTAGACTAGATGTTAGGAGGAAGTTCTTCCCAGTGAGGGTGGTGAGGCACTGGAACATGCTGCCCAGGGAGGTTGTGGATGCTCCCTCTATGGAGGTGTTCAAGGCCAGGTTGGATGAGGCCTTGAGTGACCTGTACTAGTGGGAGGTGTCCCTGCCTATGGCAGGGGGTTGGACCTAGATGATCCTTGAGGTCCCTTCCAACCTTTCTATTCTATGATTTTGTGTTTGGCTTAAATTTTTTTTATTACAAATTTATACTACTGTCAGTGAACAATTTAGGAACAGTTAAAAACCTTTTAAGTCACAAGCTTCTATAGACACAAATCTTGAACTAGTTGCTTTTAAACCACTTTTCAAAACACAAAAATTAACTGTAATGAAGGTTTCAGTGAAACTTTAAAGAGGTGACTTCATACACCTTCCAACATATCTCATTTTAAATTATCCTTTAAATTGCATAGAGTAAACAGCAACTAGAAAGTTCTTTAAAATCTACTGCCTACAGATATCATGGGTTTGTATTAGCAAATTTCCAAGCAGCTACTTACAGAACTCATTCACTCCCATCCCATTAATATATTAATTTCACAAATTTTCAAAGCAAATTAGTGAATCAGATTAAAACATAATCTCAGATTATAACACTCTCACTGAGGGAGTTCAATTACATATTGATGTAAAAAAGTGACATTCATTTAACTTACAGATATTTCAGATTTTCAAGGTCTTCAAATGCCCCACTAGGTATTCTTTTGATTTGATTGTTGTTTAGAAGCCTACAAAAAGAGATGAAAAGTCATTTATCTTAACATAAAGGAACAGTAGGAGAAAAAAAAAGTGCGATAGCAGGTATAACATGGTATTAAAAGGAAAACTTAAAAAAAGTGCTAACATCTGTTCAGTCACCAACTTGCAGGAGAAAACTCTGGGAAAAAAAAGACATAAATAAATATGTAACTCTAGAACCAGAAATAATATGGTGTTTTGTAGCCATCCAAGATGAAGGGGAAAAAAACCACCTTTGTCTGAAGTCCACGCCATCAGTTTGAAACTGATAAAATCATTAGCAAAGATTTGTCATTAGCAGGTACATTAAAGTGACTTTTCCCAGGTGCCTCTTAGCAATACTCTCTATACTGATTGCTTTACATCAGAGGAACAGAACTGTCTGTAGTCACAGGATTGCACTCATCCCTCCGCAGTGGTTTTATGAAGAGAATCCAAACTTAATGAATCCTGTCTTTATTTGGGACTTGTGGATTTCAGAGCAGTGATTTGGACTGTTGACTCTTCAGTCTGGACATCTAACAAACTAATTCACAACTGAGTATCAACTGCAAATGGAGGTATGATCTTCCGGTCACCTCTGTGACTAGAAGTAGAAGTAGTGCAAGGCCTTGGAAGCACAGATTTAGACAACCTTTTTTAATCAATTCTTCTGTTATGAATATACAGTACAAGATACCTCAATGCATTTTTTTGTTTTATGCTTGCAGGATACATAAATAACAGCATTCCAAAGCTCGCTTATACTGCATCTCAGTAGGAACAAAACCTTCTGCCTTCTGCCATTTCTGCAGAACCCATTAGAACAGGTCAGTTCAGAACTTTAGAGCTTGTTAAATATTTTGTAACTGCAGTGTATTTACATATCTGAGCCTTTGACCACCTCTGTATCAACTCCATGATCAATTATGTGTTATTTTACCACAGTCATTTAGCATGATTTTGAAAAAAAACCAAAACAGTAAAGGCCTGTATTTTTCATACCTCAAATTCAAGTATATTAATAAAACATTAGGATATAAATAATTTCCTTTTTTTTACTTTAACAGATATCCACCTGGTTTTGCTTTAAAATACTAAACCCCACTTCCCTCACCTGTGTAAATACTACAGCTCAAATTAGTGAGACTGTTTACCTGTGATGAGTGAGCAGATTTGGCACATTCACAAATTAATCATATTAAATCAGAAAGGGAAAAGGGCCTTGGAGCTGCAAAAGAACTTACAGTGTGTTCAGGTTTTTAAGCCGCCTAAACTCTCCAGGCTGGATTTCTTTAATCCTATTAAATCTTAGGTCTCTGTAAAATAAAGAAAGAAGAATTATGTCACTAAAACAACAGGTGTATTTTTTCATATGAAAAAACCATAAGTACAGGTCTTTTGTAACCACCTCTGTCCATATACCATAGCTTTTGACCCAGGAAAACACATTTTGACACATGGATTGGCCAAATTTAGCCTCAGCAGTCAATGTATTTTAAGTTGAACCTGTGGTGATGAAGTGAAGCAACTTGTAGTGGGATGAGCTTCACTAAATTGAAGTGTGTCCATATTTTAAAAGCTGTTTGTGAATAATAGAACCATGGAAAACACTTGGAAATAAACAAATACAGAAAAATTTACATCAGATAAAAGCTTAGGAGAAAAAAGAACGGCTTTCAAGACTTTTAAGCTGCATCACTCTTGATTTGGATAAGGAGACTTATGCACTTAATGTGGTCCTGCTTTCAAAATCTGTAAATCCAGCTGCCTGAAGCTGTCTGTTTTGTTCTGTAGTTTAAGTTTCTCAAAGTCTTTTACCAGGTTTTACTATCTTCCATTTCCTGTTAGATACATAGACTTTAATGAGAACTTCACCAACAATATGGAAACCAATTTCTCCAGCATGGCTCTACAGAGTGAGCAAGGAAAGTGGGAAAATGCCACACCCGTGCCAGCCTTATGCCTCTCTGCTGTCAAAAGAAGGCAGCAGCATTTCTCACCTATGCTCACATCTTGTCCTCCTCTGGCTCCGACGTGCATGGTCTTCTGACTCGCTTGCACAATATGACATGTATTCCCAGAGGCTCAGAATCCAGTTTCACAGAATCACAGAATGATATGGGTTGGAAGGGATCTCTGAAGATCATATACTTCATCCCTTCCCTGCTAGAGCAGGATAACTTTGAGCAAATCACACAGGAAGGTGTCCAGGTGGACCTTGACTGTCTCCAGAGATGGAGACCCCACAGCCTCTCTGGGCAACTTGGGCCAGGGCTTTGCCACCCTCAAAATAAAGAAATGTTTCCTAATGCTTTCTTCAAACCTTCTGTGTTTCAGTTTGTGCTCCCTTGTTATGTCCACAGACACCACTGAGAAGAGTCTGGCTCCACTCTCCTGACACTTGCCCTTTAACAAACTGTCAGGACCGGCAATAAACCCATGCAAAAAAACTCAGGAAATAATCTTCTGACTGGTTAGCAAACTGAATGGATTCCCAGGGAGGCCACACAGATGAGGCTGTGAGCAAAGATCAGAACACAGGGAAAAGGAGGGTAGCAAGTGTGTTTATGTCCAAGGAGCAGACCAATGACACCAGGACATTACAGTCGCTGGCAAGGAAACAGAAGGGAAGCAAATATAAAGTCAGTATCCCAGAGAAGGGTAAAGAACTTGTTGAAGCGTCTGAAGAACAGGACTTCTAAAGAGCAGCTGAGGGAACTGGTGCTATTTAGTCTGGACAAAGGGAGGCTGAGGGAAGACCTTCTCTCCCTATAACTCCCTGAAAGTAAGTTGGAGCCAGGTGGGTGTCAGTCTCTTCTCTCAAGTAACAAGGAACAGGATGAGAGCTAATGGCCTCAAGTTGCACCAGAGGAGGTTTATGTTGGATTTTAGGAGAAATTTCTTGACTGAAATGGTTCTTACACACTGGAACTGTCTTTCCTGGAAAGTGGTTGAATCTCCACCCTTGGATGTGTTTCAAAGAGGCAGAGATGTGGTGTTGAAGGCCATGTTTAGCCCCAGACTTGGTAGAGCTAGGTAATGGTTGGAGTCACTGATGTTAAAGATCTTTCCCAGCCAAAGTAATTGTATGATTCTGTGATAATTCTGAAAGACTCTGATCACACCTAGTGCACTGTCCTTCCAAGAACACAGTTATCAATTGCTTTCAAAAAGCAGGACATAAATATATCACAACTTCAATCTTTGCACCAAAACCAGTCCTAATTAAAACATAAATATGCACTGCACTTTAACAGGTAATGTGTTGTCAACAAATCTGTCTGCAATTTGGTGTTTAGTACAGAAAAGCAGACAAAAAGTCAGCTGCTTGCTAATCCCCTATAACCTACTGGCTGAGGATGTACATAATGAGGGAACATAGTTGCCTGAAGTCATTTGAAAACACCATACTTAAGCACCATTCTTCATGAATCAGGGTTTATTCAGCTTTGGAATGATGGCTCTAGAAGGACTGTTTTCTACATAAGTGCTTTAGGATGTTCATTGTAAGGAAAGGATTAGACATGTGGTTCTGCTTGCACTACAGTCCACCAAAATAAAAGAGGGATGCAAACTGCTAGCCCTGATTTAGATGTGTAGTTAAACTGCCTGTAGACATGCAGGACAGCCCCCTTACTCAACTGCCAGCTGAGCGGAGGATTTCCAGATTTAGCAGCACAAATTGGAGCTTTTTCTAGATTATCTGAAAGCTTACTGTGTTTCAAGTAAGCACTTTAACTTTTATTACAATAATCAAAAGTCAAAAACCCAGATTTGATGAATAGAATACTGACAAATGATTCATTTTTCAGAAGCCTCAAAATACCATTGGCAATATTTAGCTCCTGAAACAATATCGAACTTCTTGACTTGATTTTTTATTTTTTAAAAGTTCCATAATTAAAAAAAAATCTATCCCAAAGAAGACTGCAGAATGTCTTTTCAGGTCTAAAAGAATACATATTCATTCATACAAAAAGCAAGCCTATTCCCTTCAGTGAGGAAAAGCTACAGATGTGTAACTTTCACAAATGCAATGAAGAAGCCGGTCCTCTTGAGTCAGTATCAAAATGAGTACAATTTGATATGTCAGATCCATTCTGCAGCAACTCCCTAGAAGAACTAGGGACCAGCAACATCAATTACAGTAATTTATATTATTTTACTATCACTGCATGTAGTGGTATTTTATCCCAACTCCCGACACTATTGCCCTTCTCATATGAAGTTTCTATGACTAAATAATACATCATGTTTCAAACCCCACCCTTTGGTTTTCATTCTGCACAAAGATACTAAAAAGGCACAATAAAACACAGCACCCAATTTTTCTCTAGAGCTCAGTGTATTTGGTATCTGCAGGTAAAATATATTGTTTTCATCACAACTGTCTATGAAATTTTTTATATATATGCATGTGTGTATATATATATATATATATATATATATATATATATATAGTCAGTAGTACAATGACATTAAAATTGGAAGAAAAAATACTGTTTATTTCAGCAAAATACAAGATTACATTTTTGATACATTCCTTCAAAGAGCTCTTTCTCCAAAGGAAGTGTTAACTTTTTTCATTAATTTTTCAGCACAAAAATCAGCCGAAATAAAGAGTAAGGCAGGTGAAAAATAGGGTCCAAAATAAAGAATGCACAACCTCTTTCTAACATCTTTGTCAGTGACATGGACAGAGGAATGGAGTGCACTCTAAGCAAGTTTGCACAGACGACACCAAGCTGTGCAGCACAGTCGACTTGCTAGAGGGCAGGGATGCCATCCAGAGGGACCTGGACAGGCTGGAGAGGTGGGCCCAAGCCAGCCTC
>VWZE01022351.1:119167-138897 GCA_013396675.1 Eubucco bourcierii
ACCTGTACTAGTGGGAGGTGTCCCTGCCTATGGCAGGGGGTTGGAACTAGATGATCCTTGAGGTCCCTTCCAACCCTACTATTCTATGATTCTTTTGTTTGCTAAATTAATATAATTCTACTTCACAAGGTATTTCTTGTACACAGAAGATAAAAGTTAAGTCATAACCACTTCTTCTTCTTCTCAAGAAGAAATTCTGTCACACTGTCATAATTTCCTTATGCAACAGAATAAAGCCAATTGGACAAAAGAAATAGAATCTACTTGCATACATTAGTTTAAGGGGTTTGATACAGGCCATTCACATAAACGGACCAGACAAATATGGTTCAGAGAAAATCTCTGTAAACAAAGTGTTCTACTGGAGAGATAAAAGGATGAACAAAGACTAGTTATTGAAGGGAAAGATTGTAGGAAGTAGACTTCAGCACTAATCTACTGTAAAGTATTACTTATTTAAAGTATTATGGAAGGTTTTAAATATATTTAATTGAAGGTTGGTAGAAGAAAAAATATAAACTCACAAAGTTCATAGATCTTGGCAAATTTGAGTGGTTGCAAGTATGCTGGAAGATGTCTGAGATTAGAAACAAGCCTGAAGTAATAAATCCCTGAAAAGTGGCAATAATTAATGGAACAGCAACGAGACAGGGAAGAATGAGACGGCTACCAGTTCTGTCACAGCCAATTAACGTTTCAGTAAGTGTAGAAAGAAAAATGTTAAAAAAGATATCTCATACTAAGCAAAAGCACCATTTCTTAAGCTTGAAATGTTATCCTTCCAGGGTAGAGACGTCATATCCAGCTTAGGAGAACATTTCAGGGTAGAAGACAAGAGCTCAAAGTGTGAGTCTAATAGCAACTGGAGTGCAAGGAAGCATCCCCCCAGAGAGTGAACGGTAGGAATGAGGACTGTGTTACACTGGAAAATGAGTAAGGGTAGCTCAAGGAGGCCATTATGATCCAGATCTTCAAAGGCATTTTGTGTAGTAGAAATACTGTGTGGTTAATCACCATGATGATGTCTCTTAACTCTTTTTTTTTTTTTTTCAGTTTAGTTCCTGCCCAACCATACTGCCACATGACTTTTTACTCACAAAAGCCTGTAGCCTGCCCGTTCATTTCTCTTTCACCTTTCTCATTGTTCCCCATTTTGCTCTCAGAAGCTGACTGCTCCCTGTCTGGATGCTGCGCTTTGGTGCTCAGCAAGCCTGACCTCCACTGACAGCCCAGAGTGCTTCAAAAGATTAAAAGAGTAGACTGAGGAGGTCCACTCCAGTTGGGGATTGTCTCCCTCCTAACATCCAAATAAGAAATTAAACAACTGATTAATGTAAACAGCTATGATGATGGCATGCAATTTCAAAGTACTGTAGTAACAGTTGCCTAACAATCTAAACCTAAATGCTATGCATTCAGTTCTCCAAATAAAAATCCAGTATACCTAACTCTTAATTCAGACTGTCTCCTTTGTTATGTGTCTCACAGTAAAAATCTCCTTCTTAAGTTTATATGTAGACAATATATGAACACCTTTAGGGAAGAGTATGCCACTGCTACTTTTTCTGTACTGAATGTTCTTAGCTTGTGGTCCTATATCTAAACAGTTTCAGAAAATCAGAGAACGGTGGAGGTTGTAAGGGACATCTGGAGATCATCTAGTCCACCCCTCCGACAGAGCAGAGTCACCTAGATCAGGCTGCACATGAGCATGTCCAGGCAGATTTGGAATCTCTCCAGAGGAGGAGGCTCCACAACATCTCTGGGCAGCTTGGTCCAGCGCTCCAGCACTCTCCAAGTTAAGAAGTTTTTCTTTATGTTCAAGTGGAATCTCCTGTGTTCTAGTTTGTGCCTGCTGACCCTCTGCGTGACCTCCCAAAACAATTTGCTAACAGTGTTACCTCTTAGCTCTCAAAGACAGCCACATGTATGTACATAAGTAAAAAACTAAGTCATCACAATGAAAAAGAACTTTGATTTCTACATAAAGCCCTAAAATGTGTCTGTCAGTTTGCAAAAACATTGTAAACATCAATGATTTCCATCTTCCTCCTTTCTGCAACCCTCTATACAGTAACAATTTAACACTTCAGCCCTACAGACTTTAACTGAAACTAAGCTCATTGCTTTCAAGCATTGTGTCTCCCCTGAACAGCACAAAGAGAACAACAGGGTGATGATGTCTAGTAAGCTCCATACTCTTCAGATTATTTTCCTGGCCCCATGTCATCTGCTCTGTGCTAATTCATGGAACGCGACCAGGAAACGTTCAGCAGTGCCAGGCTGCACGGGCCAAGAATGTGCCAGGGAGTATGCTGACAATTTAGCAATTGGATGCTCCTGAGAGTCACATTCCAACATATGGGAACAGTCAGGGTTCCACAGCACCACAAAAGCCATGAGTTAGGATACATGCCAAGCAGTACGCAGCAAAGGGGTGCACAAACACAGTTGCTTAGCAGGCTTCCTACGTACTGTTAGGTAAAGAGGCTTTCTAAAAACCTGTAAGATCTAGATGTATGGCATAAAAATAAATACAATACTGGTACATCACCTTGCCTCTGACAAAGCAAGTGAGAATTCTGCTGCAGATACTTTTTAGGTGAACAACAATGCTCCTAATAAATTCTGCATTTGAACTTATTTTATCCATTTGTCTCCACTCTTAAGACTGTCCATTCTTAACAGTAAATGGTCAAATTTAGCACAAAAAAAATGGGCCTGGACAGGGTGGATCAGTGGGCTGAGGCCAGTTGTATGAGGTTCAACAAGGCCAAGTGCCAGGTCTTGCCCCTGGATCACAAAAACACCACTATGAGGTGAAAAAAATATTGACATGCTGGAATGTGTCCATAGAAGAGTAATTAAGCTGGTGAATGGTCTGGAGACCATGTTTTGTGAAAAGTGGCTGAGGGGACTACGGTTGTTTACCAAAAAAGGAGACTCAAGGGAGACCTGCTCAATCTCTGCACCTCCTTGAAAGGAGACTGGAGCATGCTGGGGGTTGGTCTGTTCTCCTGAGGAACAAATGATAGGATGAGAGAAAATGGCCTGAAGTTGCATCAGGGGAGGTTTCGGTTGGACATTAGAAAAAACTTCTTGACTGAAAGGGCTCTCAAAGAATGGAACAGGCTCCCCAGGGAGGTGGTTGAACTCCCATCCCTGGAGGTGTTTAAAAACCAGAGATGTGGTGCTGAGGGACACAATTCAGTACCAGACTTGGTAGAGTTAGAGAATGGTTGGATTTGATGATCTTGGAGGTGTTTTCCAACCAAACTGATTCCACAATTCCACTGTCGTAAGTATCATAAATCCTGAAAGGATCTCCAATGCAAAGTGTGGATCATAAAAGTACAACCCAGTGCCCAACTCACTTCATCAAAGGTAGAAGCTTTTAAAAGTTCCAGTAAAAACAAGCAAAGGTAAAACTCTTCCTCTATATATTCCTGTAAATGGTATCATAGTATCAACTTTTAAACTATCATCTAATAAATTAAAGGAGAAGGTGCCTTTGGTTGGGTACAAATCACCTGTACTAGTGGGAGGTGTACCTGTACTAGTGGGAGGTGTCCCTGCCTATGGCAGGGGGTTGGAACTAGATGGTCTTTGAGGCTACTTCAAACCTTACCATTCTATGATTCTAAATCAGCCAGAATTACTGAAACTTCAAAAAAACCCCACAACATTCAAAGGGTGAGTAACTCCTTGTTCTAACTTTCTGATAATGAGAGATGCAAGAAGTCAGAAAAAGACATGTATGCAGAATGCAATGCACTCTTATTTATCCACAAGGATCCATAAGGCTAGTTAAGAAATGCTGATTGGCCACAAGAACTGACAAAACAGAACACCAATGATTCCTTCAGATGTGTGACATATGCTAACCCTGGACAAAAGTGGTAATTAATCTAGCTTTCCTTTAAAAGAAAAAGGGTGTATTTTATTAGATAAATATTACTTTGTAGATCTAGTGGATCTCATAGGTTAAATTAATAATCTCAGTTAAAGACTGACCTTTACATGAATGTTTTATTTAGATCTCTTCAGATGTTTTTATAAAGGTAGGAATTGTCATAACTGGATTGCTCTGACATTGGCAAATTCAAAAGAACAACATAAGAGTAAACCACTATTTTTTTTCTAACCATTGAAGATTAATTACTACTCAGCAGAACTAACCTATACCATAAATGCCAAAGTCCTATGTTTCTCAACACAGAACAAAAGATGTGCAGATGCCAGCAAGACAACATTGCATATGTCTACTTTATTCTTATTCTTTTTTTATTCAAGGTCATCCCAGCAGGAAATGAAAAACAGCCATCAGCATAGTAAAAACATTCAAACAGAGCAGAGCATGAAAATTGCACAAAAGAGGTTATATAATCAAGTCAGTGCAGTAACTGGATGATGTCAATGGCACTTTAATGCTACTTTAACTACTGCCTTGTGAAAAAAAAAAAAAAAAGTGCCACTTTGTTGAACAAACAAAGAGAAGGTCACCACTTTAAACAAATAAAACCAAACCCCACTTTCAGCTATAGAGTTACTTAGAGTAATCCCCCCTGCCAGCAGGCCACATTTTCTAGAATACCAGAGGAACTGAGATTTTATTTTGATTTGCCTATTTTTAAGATACAGCCCTGGTGATTCTTTCAGAAACAAAATTACATCATTCTTTACTCTTGGTAAATAATTTTCTGGATTAATTCTTCCCTAGCCTAATTACTAGATACGATGTGATTTTTTTTTTCCCCAATCTACATTGAAAAAGTTTTAATATCTGTATAGTAACACTAAGCACATAAAGTAAAGCCATTTCTAAACAGGAAATTAAAATGTTCTCACATTACGAGTATCATGGTCAATAGTAATTAGTATACCATAATTTTACTAACAAAAGTAAATGGTAGGATCACAAAAATATTAAGATCTGTAGAACAGGATGCAAAATACTTGGCAATACTCAATCATAAAACCATGTTTATCAAAATATAAATAATTAAATATGGATGATGCATCAACTATCTAATTAAAATAATACCTGGTTCAGACGAATAGGTAAGATTTGTTGAAAGGTATTTCGAGTTTATAGATCTCAAAAAATGTATTTATCAGGTGCATCTCTGGTGAATGGAGAGCTTATGATGCAGCCTTTTCCAAGAGCTAAGTATTTGTTTTAACTAACAATTGTTTTTGCCATTAGAGTTGAAAGGAAAACATTTCAATGTGAACTCAATGCAAAGCAATACAGTATTGTCTTACTAAGTCTGTAGATCCCTCTGCTGCCTTTGCTGCCAATTTTTTCAACCAGCTATGCAGTGCCATTAACAGGATTCAAATGGGATTTGCTCGTTCAAATTTTTAGGCATCTAGAATTAATTGTCAAGAATTACACAAAGAAATTTTACTCTGCCATGGGAACGACCGTTTCATCCACCTTCAGAAAGCTTCCAAAATCCATCTAGTATAGAAATACTGTGTTTTGAAATAAGTTTTATTTTATAATTGCTTCTAATTCTCATGTTACCTTAAAAGAAAATAAAGTCTTTGGTTGGAGATACAGATATAGACATAGGTTTAAACTGGAAGAGGGGAGAATCAAACTGAAGGTTAGGAAAGGGTTCTTTACAGTGAGGGTGGTGAGACACTGGAACAGGTTGCCCAAGGAGGTTGTGGATGATCCCTCCCTGGAGGTGTTCAAGGTCAGATTGGATGAGGCCTTGAGCGACCTGTTCTAGTGGGATGTGTCCCTGCCTATGGCAGAGTGATTGGAACTGGACGATCTTTGAGATCCCTTCCAACCTAAACCATTCTATAGATATAGAGAAAGATGTATCTCCAACCAAACACCATCACCAAACCAAAACCAAGATCCACATCCAAAAATCCTTCTTTTAACAGTATAGGTAGAATTCCAAAAGGTGTAGTGCTATTTCTGAAGTCTGACCTAATAACAATTAAAGGTGAAAATTACATTTACACCTCTCAGGGGAGACTTATTTCTAAAACCAAGCAACGTAAATGTTTTTGACAGTCGAGTCAGATGATTCATAACTGATTATTTTTGGCAGAAATATCCTTTGGAAAGGGTTGCTCTCTTGTGCTTTATTTGTACCACGCCCACCAATATAAGACACAACAGCTATGCCTGAGTGTGAGGCTAACAGAAATATACGATGTTTAAGCTCTTGGATTGACCAAAAAGTGAACTAATGTTTGGAACAGTCTGCACTGCAAAGACTTCCTGATACATCAAAATATTTTTTAGAGCATTGATGACAGTTGGTGAAGCAATCTCTTTTCGATTTTCCTATTATTTGTTTCAACTGTACTTTTCAGCAATAACAACAAAGTTTTTCCTCTCTAGGAGCCTAAAGAAGACACCAAAAAGGGAAGCTGATTAGCTTATGACATACCATGAACCACTGAGACAAATGTACTAACAGTTTTATTTGGTTTTATAGTTAATAGTTGTGTGAGCAACTACCGTGCTAAAACCCACAGAAACACTGCTTTTATGATGTAGCCATAAATCAGTCTTTTCTTTCTCCCCATGGCCACCATTTTGCAAAATAAATAATGCTTTGGCACTTCTCTGCCTCAACGGGATGCTTAAGTCTAAACGCTATTTCCATGAAATACTGATATTCTCAGAGGAAAGAACTGAAAGCCAGAAAGAAACATTACCATCCCCTGACCTCCCACACAGGACAAATCCCACTACAGTAAAGAAGTTCCCATTCTAAGGCAATTACTGCTGTCTGAGCTGAATCATCCCTTTGAGAAAATACAAAACTGTGACTCAAAAAACCAAAATTGAACAGCTTGCTTATCATTCTAGTAGTTAACTACATTCACTGTTAAAAATGGGATAGTCCTGCCCTGTTCCCAGTTTAACTGTGTTTATCTTCAGCTTCCGCTGAAGTAAATACTTGTAAGTAAAGAGCAGCACAGACCATTTTTCTTAAAACAGGCCCAAAGGAGTTAAGCACTGAAGTCCATACCTTAATTTTTTTGGTAGTTCGTAAAAAAAAAAAAAAAAAAAAAAAAAAAAAAAAANTCCTATAAACTTCAAATATGAGTGGGCAGAAAAATACACTCACAGTTTTTTGTAATTTTTGTGACTTTGTTCTTTGGCAGATTAGTTTCTTCTTTATTGTCAGAAAAATGCATGCAGGTGCGATGCAAGCAAATCAGCATGCACATTCATCAGAGAAAATACACATTGATACAGAAGAGTCACCTGCGTTTTACAACAGTGCCAGAGGTCAAATCGCTTCTTAAGCCTCCTTCTAGCTCTGACACTTCAGCCCCTCTCCTCATCAGCAAGCTCCCCACCAGTGCAGATGTAGGGGCTTTTCTTTCCCCAGGGCAGAAAGCCTCACTGACACTGTGCATCTGGGCTTGTGTTGTATTTATTATACCAATAAATAATATCCAGCATCTACAACAACGACTTTAGTAAGAACGCCGATTTTGTCTCCTTCAGTTTGAAAATGAGGATTGCAGTATAAAATCAACAGCAAGCCAGAAGATGTGGAAAAGTGAAGTAATTACTGCATCTAAAAATAACATCTAAATTTGACTCAAGTGCCTTTATTCACTGCAAATCTATGCGTCACTCTTCCCCTTCTACTAGGCTGATTCTATCAAAACATATTTCCAACTGTTATGCACTTCCCAACTATTTCCAATAGAGACTGTCTTATGAGATTCAGAGACTCAAAGGTGGTGTTAGAATTGACCTGGATATTTGTCTAATGGAACATCAAGCACATTTTTCAATTAATACGGAAAGCACTACTGTCCTACACAAAGGCATGCAAACAGAAGTGCAGGTACTCTATCACTTGGCTGCAGACAAACTTCCTGGTTTCAGACAAAGCCACAGCTCTTCCTTCTACTTTATGGAAAAATCACAGGTCATCTCACTGAAAGGGTTTTAGCTCTTGGAATCCTATTTTCTGCTTCCTGAGGTTAACAACCGGCTGCCAGAGCAGATAAATTAGCTATTTTCTTGCTCTGCCTCCAGCTCCTCCTGCTCCTGGCAAAGCAGACTCAGAACAAGCACTGGGAGTAACTGGGCTGTTAGGACTCCCACACTATTTATTTCCTCCTTCCTCATCAGCACAGCCTCAGCACAGCCATCTGTGAGTTCTTCTCTTGGGAGAAGAGAAGCTCTTTTCTGCTTACAACTAGCAATAGAAATTGACTACTAGAAATTCAACCTTACATTCAACCTCACAGTACTCAACTGAATGACTGTCAGTGGAGAGAATCTCAGGGAACAGAGATCATTTCTCACATTTATTTCTTGCTATGTCCAACCTAACATTAATGTCAACATTATCATAAAAAAAAACAACCCACAACCAGTTAAAGCCATTTTAGAGCTACTCCTCATTTCTTACTCCTGCTTCCTACTCATTAGGGATAAAGTTATCTTACAGAACACTTTAAGAGAAAAAATAAAATATTTTAAAATACAAAGCATAATATTTATTATTATCATATCCTACAAATGTTGACTCAATCAACATCCATATCATTTTACCTCATACACTGGAATTAGGACTGAACTAAATAAAAGCCCTACAGCTCCTTTGCCTGTACATATCTTTTCTTCCTTCTCTACTCAAAGTAACTCTGAATTGACCAGACTGAAAAACAAAAACCAAACCAAACCCGAAAACACAGCACTTCAAAAACTGGATTGCTGTAAACTGCAGATGTGTCTGAAATTTCCAGGTAAGCGTTACTAGTCTTGTGTGTGTTTTCTATCTATTTAAAATTCCAGTGGCCTCAGTTTCTTGAGCATCAATTTTGCTTTAAGTCAGACACCTTCTTCCTAGTAGTTCTAATATTGGCAGTATTAAGTCAACAATTAATTAGAAAGCACTTTTCAATATCTCTGTAATTAGTTCATCACATTAACAAATCACTACAAATACCAGAAAGAAGCATGAAGCACTTTTAGATGGATTTTTAGCAGATTTAACATGCTGTGCCCAAGGCCAAAAAGTTAATTTCTGAGTACAAGCAAAGACACTTCAGTTCTACTTCAGTCTTCATAGTTCAATGTAATTTTAAAAGTATTTGAACACATTTCAAATCACATTCTTGTTTTCACCCCTTACCAGTCACAAACTAGCTATGAGTCAGGCCACGTAAATACTATTTGTGCCACATGAAAAAGTATTTCACAGGCTTCCCAGTAATATATTAAAGCTAACATGGACTCTGAAGTGGTTTAGTATTCAAACAGAAAGGAAAATGTTCTCAGCACCACGTGTATATAAAATTGGAGTAAAGTCTAAACATCTTTTTTAAAGCAGAATGAAAAAAAAAAACAGCAGTATTTCTAAAACATTAAATTAATTACAACATCTCGGGAAAATCAGATGATTTAAAGTAAGTATCTAGCACACAACTCAATACATGCAAGACTAATTAAGAAAGTCATTCAGGAAAGTCAGAATTCTGAACGTTTCCCAAAAAAAGACACTTGCTTTTGCTGCCAGGCAGAAGTGTGCCCAGGGAAGCATGGAGTGGGGGTTAAGTGGCTTTGGCTTCCCTAGCAAGGAGGGAAAGCGAAAAGAGACTTCTGCTTGGAAGTATCAGCACTTGCATTTAAAAGTCTTCTGACAGCACAGACTACAACTGAAGTCAAAGCAAATATTTTTTCTTTGTTTATTTTTAAGCTGAGAACTGACTGAGAAAACAAAAGGCAGAAACGAAGCCACTACTGTTTGCACTCAGCAGTTAAAAGAAACCCAAGGGCCACTCACAGGGTGTTCCCAGGTTGGTTTTTTGTTGTTTTTTTTTCATATTGCAAAGGGGTCTGATTTCTGTTTTGTAAATGAAAAACACAAAACTGAAACGTTTAATATACTAAATAGCTCAGCTTCCTAAGTACATTCACATTTTCTACAGTATACAGCATAAATAGTAATCACCAAAAAAAGGAGTTTACTACCTGTAGCCAAAATTTTTAAATATCTTAGCTTCAATAAGCAGATATACCTACTAGTTACTTTTCGCCTTTGAATAATAGATTGTTAGAATGTTTCTTCTACCCAGAAATATATGTCTTGGAAATATATAACTACTAGTACTCTGCTTGACTAAGAACACTTGTGTGTGTGTGTGTGTGTATATATATATATATATATATATATATGGCTTATAAAGCCAGGGGAAAAAATCTTTCCCAAATATTATGCACCAAATTCTAAGTTTGCCTGAAAATGAATCTTCTTGGATCCACAGCTAAATTATCATTGCCCTAGGACCGGTCAGTAGTACAAACACACCCTCTGATCCAGAGGCATACAAATATACTGTGATCCTGTGAAATGCCAACTATTGTCTGGGATTCCCATAAATACTTAAGACATACTTAAGTAGCATTTAAGAGGCTGAGAAGTGCAAGCCACAAGCTAAGCACTTAATTCATAAGTGCATAAACTTGTATGGGTAAAACTTCTTCAGGCATCAGATGTTAGACTACTACAGTACTGTCATGACTGAAACCCCTCCCAAGAGATTACACACTTGGCTCTGGTTTCTGGAAGGAAGAATTGTTCCCAAGTTCAAACCGTAAGGCTACAGATAAGGCTGAGCTGAATAGATATTTTATTTCACATTCAACAAAGCTTTTTTACTACACAGTTAAAAAGAACATACTTATGGAATGAAAGAGACATTACGAGAAAACAAAGAAAATTTTAAACACATTCACCAAGTTTTTAAAATCCTAACTCTATTGGAAGCTTCTTACATGTGTGCTCAGATCTCAAAAATATTTTCTTTTATAGGCACCTACCATAATGTCCAGTTTTCTCCAAAGTTCAAACTTAAAAAAATAAAAAATAATTAATTCCATTCTAATCATCAGCTTGTTTCAAAAGCTGGTTTTCATTTGTTTATTCTGTCCAGCACACTGGCCCCTGAAAAATGAAATATGCCTTCAGAGAAATAAGGATATTTTCAAAGCATAGAATCATAGAATGGTAAGGTTGGAAGGGACCTCAAGGATCATCTAGTTCCAACCCCCTGCCATAGGCAGGGACACCTCCCACTAGTACAGGTTCCAGAACTGCTCCAGGTGGGGTCTGACGAGAGCAGAGTAAAGGGGCAGAATCACCTCCCTTGCCCTGCTGGCCACGCTTCTCTTGATGCAGCCTAGGACTCGGTTGGCTGTCTGGGCTGCATGTGCACACTGCAGACTCATGTTGAGCTTTTCATCAACCCAGACTCCAAGGTCCTTTTCCTCAGGGCTGCTCTCCAGCCATTCACCACCCAGCCTGCATTTGTGCTTGGGATTGTGCCTACCCTGGTGCAGGACCTTACACTTGGCCTTATTGAATTTCATCAGGTTGGCCTGGGCCCACCTCTCCAGCCTGTCCAGGTCCCTCTGGATGGCATCCCTGCCCTCTAGCAAGTCAACTGTGCCACACAGTTTGGTGTCATCTGCAAACTTGCTGAGGGTGCACTCCATTCCTCTGTCCATGTCACTGACAAAGCAAAGTCAAGCCTCAAAAAACAGTATAGATATTTTAATATTTAAGGATCCTATACATGCAAATCCTACTTTAGTTAAGATGTATTTACTATTATAGACTAATGGTGAGATATACGTTTGCTGAAAACATAGGAAAATAGTTTGGGAAGATAGTTGTGGCTGAAAAAACCAAAACTAAAACAAACCAAAAACCAACCAGAATACAAATTCTGTCATAAACAATGTCTGACAAGCAAGACTGGTACATGCTGTGTACTAATGCTACTACAAAACAATTCCTCATGGACATCTGCAGAAAATATGTACATGAGAACAAATGAAAAACTGTTACCCGAAGCAGCTGAATTGCACAGATATTACTAGCTTCATATATATTTTGGGAATTCAACATTTCACCAACAATGAAAAGACAAAACTAGTTTGAATTCAACTTGATATTGCTGAACGGTGAGTGCCAAATCACAACCAGTTCTCATTCTTGCTTTAATGAGCATGGGATGATAAACACATGCCATGGAGTTACAGAACTGACCTACAGGATGCACCTGAGTGGGAGGGCTGTACACACATTATTTACCTAGCTCTTATTTCTGTTCTCTAGGTGTTGTCCACCCTGCAAGCTCATTCAAAACTTCCCCTCTGTTATACAAAGTCTTTGGCATACCACA
The DNA here is from genome assembly GCA_013396675.1 of Eubucco bourcierii. Classification (NCBI taxonomy): domain Eukaryota; kingdom Metazoa; phylum Chordata; class Aves; order Piciformes; family Ramphastidae; genus Eubucco; species Eubucco bourcierii. Next base: position 131,363 of record VWZE01022351.1, read on the forward strand.
AATTTCTTCAAAAGATAGTTGTCTTACATTCATTGACGGACAGAACTCTTGTATGACTGCTCTGAGGATTGACATTGAATGCCGGTTAATATTGTTTTATTGTAATATTGGTTTATTGTTATATTGCTTACTGCCACTTAAAATTACTTTGCCAAACTGTTCAGTTGAAAATCTCCAATGAGATACTGTCCCCCAGCCTGTTTTTACACTTTAGGCAGTATTTCTTCTGTTTCTACTACTTCTATGCAATTCTTCACGTGCAAGATGTATCCTAAATGTATGAGGAAAGAACATGAACCCAGCATGGAATAAAACATGACAGAAAGCACTCACATCATAAGGAGAAGATCAGATTTTCTGACTAAGTTTTCAAAGCTGTCATTCACTGAATCAACAAAGATGTTTTCACTCGTATCAATATTTTAGAAATTTCAGGTGACTTAGCTTATCCAGAGAACACTCAGGAAAAAAAACAAAACAAAATGAAAAAGCATGACTTTTCCAAATTATTTTAAGTAAGGTACAGAAGGTGTTTCTCTATTAAGAAAGGTCTTTACAGACCTTTAGTCATTTCCTGGTAGCAATTATTTACACTCCTGGCAGCTAAGTCTCCAATCTGCACACAAAACAGGCCTCATGCACACGCAGTGAACATTTTAATTGACTTACTTTAGCTGATTCTACCCTATACATAGGTGTTATTACACTTAAGTTTTGCCCAGACTAATAAAATTAAATCAGAAACTTGATGACTTGAATCTGGCCAGAGCAAACCACTCACAAAATTGGGGTTCTTGCAGCCCTTCCTGTCCTAGGAAAGTCTATCCTTTCCCTGGTACTTTAAAACAACTGCCTGGACCGCAGACTGGGAATGCTACCTATTCAAGGACCTGAATTTTATGATTCTGTTGATGCCTTAAAAAAAAATAAAAAATCTTCAAATACTCCCGCCTCTTGTATTTCTAAGTTTACAAAAATGCCATAAACCCAAAACTTTATTCTATCCAAATTAGTTACTAACCCTAGAGTGACAAAATAGTCCTTAAAATGCCTCCTGCTTTGACAGGCAGTTTCCCAACAGCAAATCACTGTGTATTTTTAATACATGTATGTCATACTATCTCACTGCTGCTCCAGCTTTTGGCACTATCTTGGCACACAATGTAATGGGGCACATATTTCTATTCACTCTGAGTTTTGAATGGCTCAGGGCAGTAACTGCACATCAGACCACACTCTGCACCACATATGTTTCAACATTTTCCTTTGTCCACCACTAAAATATTATAAGCCTTTGATTTTGATACACTTTAAAGATCTGAAGATTGACAACAGATTTCATCTGATCATCTTGAAAATTACCTGATTAACACGATAAATTGATTATCATGAAGTTTAACTGATTATCATAGAATCATAGAATAGTAAGGTTGGAAGGGACCTCAAGGATCATCTAGTTCCAATCCCCTGCCACAGGCAGGGACACCTCCCACTAGTACAGGTTACTCAAGGTCTCATCCAACCTGGCCTTGAACACCTCCATAGAGGGAGCATCCACAACCTCCCTGGGCAACCTGTTCCAGTGTCTCACCACCCTCACTGTAAGGAACTTCCTCCTAACATCTATTCTAAATCTCCCCTCTGCCAGTTTAAACCCATTGCCCCTTGTCCCATTGTTGCAAGTCCTTGTAAATAATCCCTCCCCAGCCTTCCTGTAGGCCCCCTTCAGATACTGGAAGGCTACTATGAGGTCCTCTCAAAGCCTTCTCTTCTCCAGGCTGAAGAGCCCCAACTCCCTCAGCCTGTCCTCATAGGAGAGCTGCTCCAGCCCTCTGATCATCTTTGTGGCCCTCCTCTGGACCCGCTCCAACACTTCCATGTCCTTCCTGTGCTGAGGGTTCCAGAACTGCACACAGTACTCCAGGTGGGGTCTGACGAGAGCAGAGTAAAGGGGCAGAATCACCTCCCTTGCCCTGCTGGCCACGCTTCTCTTGATGCAGCCTAGGACTCGGTTGGCTGTCTGGGCTGCATGTGCACACTGCAGGCTCATGTTGAGCTTTTCATCAACCCAGACTCCAAGGTCCTTTTCCTCAGGGCTGCTCTCCAGCCATTCACCACCCAGCCTGTATTTGTGCTTGGGATTGTGCCTACCCAGGTGCAGGACCTTACACTTGGCCTTATTGAATTTCATGAGGTTGGCCTGGGCCCACCTCTCCAGCCTGTCCAGGTCCCTCTGGATGGCATCCCTGCCCTCTAGCAAGTCGACTGCGCCACACAGCTTGGTGTCATCTGCAAACTTGCTGAGGGTGCACTCGATTCCTGTGTCCATGGCACTGACAAAGATGTTAAACAGCACTGGTGCCAGCACTGACCCCTGAGGGACACCAGTTGGCACTGCTCTCCAGGTGGACATTGTGCCATTGATCACCACTCTCTGGGTGCGACCATCCAGCCAATTCCTTATCCAGCAGTGCTCCACCCATCAAGTCCATGTTTTTCCAGTTTGGTGACCAGGATGTCATGTGGGACAGAGTCAAATGCCTTACTCAGGTCCAGGTAGATGACATCAGCTGCCCTTCCCTTGTCCACTGTTGCTGTGACTTCTTCATAAAAAGTCACTAAATTTGTCAGGCAAGATCTGCCCTTGGTGAAGCCATGCTGGTTACCATTATCATGACAATCATTCATTAAACAGAAGCCCCCAGGAGATAACAAAGTGAGATTTTATACCAAAGTCAATGATCAAACCCACGATAAAACAAAATATTTACCTTGTGTAGAGCAAGGTGGACCTTGGACAGAGGCTATAAGCCTCAGAATTCAACTCTTTTGGGAAGGCTGTACTGAGTTTCATGCTACCCCAGCTCTGCCACACACTGTGTGAAGATAAGGCAAAGCTAGCTTTGACTTGTTTATTCTGTACTTATTCTCCCACGAAGGAAGTGGGCAGCCATATGGCTAATAAAAGGCTATCTATTAAATCCATCAGTCTGGCTAACACAATGCAAGGAACTTGACACCAAACTTGGTGTTTGCTGCTTACCAAAAGCAGTCATCAGTTAAGGTAACGCCATGTACCAAGTCATATTCTTTTCCTTTTTTAGATCAGCCAGTCAATAAGCAGAGTGTTGTAATACGTGATCTAAGGGGAAAGAATGCTGCAAAAAAAGTTTCTGAAAGATCCGGGGAGTGGCATCTGGAAAGAGAATAAAAGATCTGAAAGTCTATTGAATAACAAGGGAGCACAAGAGAAAATGAAGCAACGTCACTGTCCTTAGAACTAATCTTGAAGCTAAATACATACGCTCAGCATTTTTCTTAGTAAAATGCTGGGGGGAAAAAAATCAAATCATAACACTACCTTGTATTGAACTTCAGAGTTCTGATCCTATGAACTTTTTCAATGTTCAAGAAATCCTGCCAGGCACTTCACAACCTCTCCAATATCCTAATCTTAACCAAAAAGACAGGAAAACTGAAAGCTAGCAGCAGTCTCTCTCTCACGAGCCTTTCCCAAAAAGTTTGAGAATCATTGTTATTTGCAATAAATGAAACATTTGTTCAGTTTTCTTTTTACAAGAATCACTTGACTCTCATTAGCAGCAGTAATAATTCCATACCAAAAAGAAATCGAGTTTGGCAGTCTGATAAGCAAAAGACGGAAAAGGAAATATGAGAGTCACTCTGTTCCAGGTCTTTGGATTTTTCTTGAAACCCTGCCCATATTTTCAAAAATAAAGACTAAAGCTATTTTTGTTTTGTTGGGTTTGGGGTTTTTTTCTTTTTTTTTTTTTCTTTTTTCTTTTTCATCAAATCCAAATGGAACAAATGCAAAAGACAATTTGGCTCAGTTGTTTCCATTTTACTGTGTATATATACATACGCACATACCCAGTATGTATTGCATGTGTGTGTGTATATATATCTAAACACAGACACACACACAACTATTTAAAATATTAACCTTTTTTTTTTTATACATAAACTTCTCTAGGAAGACAAGCAACTATAAATATTTAGCTCGTGTGATATAGATTTTAAATGTCAGCTTTATAAATTAACCTTTTCTTTAAGTGCAGTCTCAGCCTATAAGGCTGTAAACACTCTGGCTTGCTAGAAAGAGACTCAGCAAATGCCCAAGCCAACAATCAGAAGCTTGGGAACTGCTCAAGTATACAAAGCATAAGCTCACATTTGTGAAATGAGATCTTGAGCGCACCAAATATTCAACCATAAAATAATACATGAACTGAGGAAAAGTTCTGTAAATACACTACAGTAAGCATTGAATGTCTCAGGGAAGAATTGGAACAGTACCATTTGGAGAGGTGAATCAAGATGGGTGAAAATTTAAAATTTGGGTTTTTTCAGTGTTCAAAACACAACTGTCGCCTGAAAACATTAATCTTGATTTTACCCATTAGACACAGTCAACTATTCCTGTAAAAGCACAGTTTTAGCTAAAAAAAGAATAAATTATTGTGAAATTTTAGACAACATGCACTATTTCTCTTCTTAATTTATTATTTTTTGAACAGCTGTCTGTGATTTTTTTTCACATCGTATTAGCATTAGCAATTTCTCCTACTGCATTATGGTGTATTCTTTCCACAGCTTCCTTTTGTCTTTACCCTGAGCTCTTATTTACTGGCTATATGGGGTTTTTTTGTTTCTTTTCCTCAATTGTTTAATTTAAATTTAGTTCACTTACAAGCCTATCTGTAAGTATACCTGGGCACCCTGATATTTATTAAATATGTAAATGCCCAAGTTTTCTGCTGGTTTTTGACATCCCCATCTAATCTCCTAAGAAGCACTGACCTTACCTTGGAAAGAAATCACTCAGAGCTACTCAACAAAATGGAGGAGGTTGGAAAATTTATTAGTCATACTTTTCTCTTAGGAATCTGTTTACTACAATGTTAGATGAGACAATCACCCCTCTCTTTGAGCCACAGATCCAGAACCTTCTGATGATGTAAGGGATAGGCACTTCCCTGTTATTTTTTTACCAACCTTCTTTAGGAAGTAGAAGAGAAAGAGTACATTCACTCACACGCAAGCATCCATTTCTTAATCTTTCCAGTGAGTAATCTGTTGTTTGTCTCAGCTACTCAAAAGGTTCTTATTCAGTGTCTTTCACACCCCTAAATTCCCCTGAGTTATGATGAAAACTTGATATAACTTGTCACTTTTAATTTTACTGTTATTTGGAAAAACTGAGTACCAGGAGAGGCACTTGAAGGTGTTAGCAGAATCAGAAAAACAGAAAAAGGTTTAAAACTGTGACTTTGAAGTGGGGACCTAGGCAGCAATACCAAGGAATCCACTGATTTATGGCTTTCTAAAATGTTTCAGTAGAACAAACCAAAAAATACTCTGCTAACCACAGTCCAAATTCTCACAGCTTTGGGAACTGGAAGACAATCTTTTTGAAACAGCTAGTGAGCAAATATTCCACACAGTTCAGATGAACACGTGAAGAGATGTTGGTAGTAAATGGTGATTTATCATAGTGTGGAAAGTCACCAGCACTTTCATAGAGAGCTGTGATGGGTTCTTCATTGTTCAGTTTATTCATATGTGAAAGAGTGATGAAAAGCAGAAGAGAGAATAAAGATTTGCTTATGATACTGGTTTGTTTGTAACAAAGTCTGACCAGGAAGAACAGCAGAAAGACCTGTCAACAGTCCACAAATGGCTATCAAAATGTAGCTCTAATCCATATTAACATAAAGTAACATATATGGAGAAAACCAAACTTTCCAAGTAAAATGGTGGGCCTAGAACTGATCATTACTACTTACAGACAAGACCTTAAGCTACCCGTGATAATTTAATGAAAGCAACAGTTCAAGAGAAAGAAATATGACGTTGAGAATTCTTTTGAAAAGAATAGGAAACAAAAACAGAGGTGACCCTAATGCTGCCCACATACCAGATCTGCCCATCTAAATACTGCGCAAAGTCATGTAATTACCTCACCTCAAAACACAGCAGGTTGGGGAAGGAGCAATTCATATGACAAGAGGTTAAGAATATCAACCTTTCAGTGGGAAGGCTCCTTAACATTAAAAAAATTAGGAATGGAGAATCTTAGGATCAAAGGTCATAAATTCATGGTTGCTATCACAAGTATTCACTGTCGCTTCCTACAGATAACATAGGAAACATCAAGTGAAGCTAGCAACTTGCAGGCTTCAAGCAAAGAAAGAGAGCAATTTACACCACGCAGTTTGTGTAGTACTCCCTGTCATCAAAAAATTGTCAGTGTAAGGGCTGAACTAGTTGAAAAGAAGAAATTAAACAATTTGTGGAGGAAAAGTCCATTGAGATTTACATATAATATGGAAATAATAATTAGCTTAGCAAAACCTTTAATGCTGCTTTATGCTGCCTAGTTGTTTACAAACTGCCCTTTCAGTCACCCTCAAAGAACAGCTATTAGGTCAAACAGATCTTTGGTTTTACTCACTACAGACATCCTTCTGTAAATAAATGCATATTTAGCATTTCAACACTCAAATGTTAAGTATTTACAGACCATGAATACATCTTAGGAAAAAAAATCCCAACCAACTACAAAAAAAACCAAACAAACCCAAACCCACAGAAATTTTACATTTATTAACTGTAATATAAGACAATGTATTCCCCTGGTGACAATGTGTTAAATATACAGTAAGACATTTGCAGGAAATGATGAGTATGATTTTGCTCCACATGTTTTGCCATTCCTCAAAAAAAAATAATTTTATGAGGCTTAAGTTGTTGCTGAGATGACAAAAATACTTCCCCACTAGCAGATCTAGTGACTCAAAACAGAGACCTATTCGGGTCTTCTGTTGCATCTCTCAGATTTGCCTAATGTCTCCCAGTAAATGCCAAACAGTGTACCAATGTTGTGGCCCTTCTGCCCCTTGCTAGCAACCAAGCACATTCTGCAAGCTCTACAAATGTCTCTTTAATACACTCATGCCTTGGTCCTGGCTCCTTCCATCAGCAGCAGACAGATTGCCTGGGAATGGTATTAGCAGGGTTCACATCCTACGCACCCTGCATGATTGCTTTGCTAGGGAGGTTTGGTATCTTTTGCAGAATCCATTTAATTTGTTAGCACTCAGGAGAACAGTCTCGTGTAGCAAGAATTAGCCTACTTTCAGTTACTTTCTCCATTGTGTGTAACTCTTAGCTTGATTTTTCAAGTAGTTTCTTTTTCATAGAATCATAGAATGGTAAGGTTGGAAGGGACCTCAAGGATCATCTAGTTTCAACCCCCTGCCATAGGCAGGGACACCTCCCACTAGTACAGGTTACTCAAGGCCTCGTCCAACCTGGCCTTGAACACCTCCAGGGAGGGAGCAGCCACAACCTCCCTGGGCAACCTGTTCCAGTGCCTCATCACCCTCACTGTAAAGAACTTCCTCCTGACATCCAGTCTAAATCTCCCCTCTGCCAGTTGAAACCCATTGCCCCTCATCCTGCCCCTCATACTGTATATTTAGGAAGGTGACTTCATAGTAGGAGTCTGCTAC
>VWZE01022354.1:10135-64425 GCA_013396675.1 Eubucco bourcierii
TTTTTTTTTTTTTTTTTTTCCCTTCCCCGTGGGGCCTGGCCAGCTTCCATGCCAATCTATGAGGTTTGCGTTGATCTTCCTCCATCACCCTCCCCACTGCTTTCCTACACAGGTGACACAGGGTGAAGCATCCTTCCTCTGTTGGGTTGGGATGCTTCTCTGTAAGGCTGGGTTGAAGTCAAAGGCAGAAGGTGCTTTAATTCAGTGATTCATTGCTTGTTCTTATTAATGAGTCTGTGGGGACAACTTTTCAGGCACACATGGTGGAGTAGAGGTACAAAGAGGAGCTGTTGTGGTACCAAAGAACTGATCCCAAATTACTCCAGCTGGAGTAGCTAGGAAAGGCATTTTGTCACAAGGAAAAATTGTCACCAAAAGGGACCAAATGAGGGACCCGGTGCTCAGCTCAGGAGTTCTGCCTGCAAGGTGGTGCAGGAAACAGTGCCAGCCTGACTGGGCAGCCAGTGGGCAGAAGCTGAGGTGCCCCATCTGTGGGACACAGGAACATGGGCAGAATGGGTGTGACAATAATGCTGGGATAGTTGAGTGGAGAACTTAGTTTCTCCTTCAATTTCCCTTGCTAAAATAGGCAAATACAAGATTTTGAATCAGAGCATGGTTTCCACTCATCTTCTGCCCCTGGCGAGCAGAAACTTGTATAGTGCACTTTCTAGAGTCAATGCCTAAGTGAGTATAAATAGCTGATGTCTGAAGAGAAGAGCTTTAAAGAACAGTGGTGTTAGTTGTGCTTTTTAAGAAGTTAGCTACTGCTGAAGTATCTGGCGATACTTTCTTTTATTTTTTTTAGTTAAACATTCTAAGGGTAGGTAGTAGTCTTCAGATCAGAGAAGTAGCTGTAAGATGTGCCACAGGTCGTGTTAGCAGTCAGTCTCTTGCTGCTGGTACTGGCAATTTAGGGTGCAGCATTAGAGAGAAACCTTGCTGAAGGAGAGCTGCAGTTCCATAGGGTCCAGTGCAGGTGTAATTCAGAACGCTGACCGTCTCCATCCAAATAGCCTGTGCTGCTGATGTAATAAGTGACAGTAACGATCCTCTTTTGGCGTGCCTATGGGCCTGCAGCTATTTAATATCAAACCCATTGCATAGTTATGATTTGGTAGAGTCTGAAGTCTTATTGTTGGTGTTGGGTGGCATTGTCAGTTTTGAGAGGATAGCCAAGAAAACCACTGAGCAGTTGTTAAAGAATTGGAGGCGTCTGACTCTAACCTGTACTTCAGCTGACCTACTTCAGGCCTAGAGGTTTGGTCCAACTTCAAATGGCTGTGTAAGGTGAGTAGTTAGAAATAATCTCAGTTTTTGTTGCACTGAGAATAAGCAAATGGTTGCATGAGCACCAGGTGTAAAGCTCTATTAGAGGAGTGAAAAATTGCAGTGCAAGGCAATCGGAAAGAGGCGTTCATATCTTTTTATCCAATAACACTTTGCATGAAAATTAATGATATGCAAATACATGGAAAGTTGAACTGATGTTCACCTAATCTTCATTGCTAATTGCAACTCCAAATAGCTGTATTATGTTTGATAACAGCGTGATTGACCTGAACAAAGCTTGTGTATCTCTAGGGTAGAGACAATTGAATTATCATTTAGCAATATGCCAGGATGATTGTATCACAACCTATATGGGTTTAAACTGGAAGAAGGTAGATTTAAACTGGATGTTAGGAGGAAGTTCTTTACAGTAAGGGTGGTGAGACACTGGCACAGGTTGCCCAGGGAGGTTGTGGCTGCTCCCTCCCTGGAAGTGTTCAAGGCCAGGTTGGACAAGGCCTTGGATGAGGCCTTGAGTGACCCATACTAGTGGGAGGTGTCCCTGCCTATGTCAGGGGGTTGGAACTGGGTGAGTTTTGAGGTCCCTTCCAACCTAAACCATTCTATGATTTGCCTATCCAAATTTTTTACTGGGCTTTCTCTGTCACCGGAGAAGCCTTGTGACCAAGAGCATGGAACTGAGACTCCTTAGCTTTGAGTTCTTTTCTGTGCTCTGTCATGGACCAGCTAAGCAGCCTCAGGTAAGTCTCTTGTGACCTCAGGTAGTCATTAATAAGTCAGTGGATTTATGTTCCACTGGAAATGTCACAACAGTTAAAATAGTGCTGGGAGGATGGGAAGATCATGAGAAAAACACTCTTCAGGGTGCTTGTGCCTCTTGTCACCACAACCTTGTTGCAGGTAGAAAACCAAGCTCTCTCTGCCTGACCTCTGGGCAAAGTGGGAAATGTCAGCAGCTCCAGTGAGAGCTTGGTGAAAGTGCTTGGAGATCCCAAGAGGATCTACCATTGTTGCCTGTGTATTTGTCACAACCGTGCTCATGTTCTTTCACCTCTAACACACCTGTGTTTAGCACTAGAAGAGCAATACATGTATTATATAATAATGGAATCACTAATTTACCATCTTGAGCCTGAGCAATACCAGCCACCAAGAATTCTGAAAGCAAATGGTGTCCTTCCATCCTTCAGTCTGTGTTGTCCTTCCTCCCATCCTTGCCTACCAACAGAAAGAACTCCCAACCTCCATTCTTAATAATGGAGCTTACTGTCTCTCAGTCCAGAAGTCTATCATACACTCATAAAAATACCTCTGGAAATTACTTCAGGAGTCCACCTCCTTATACCCAGTAGGATATCTTCACCATTTTTGGCCTTTCAGTTTGTGAAAGCTGAGAAATTCTACGGGCTCCCTCAGCAAACACGACTAGGGTTATCTTTACCATTCCCTAATGCCTAAATTAGATTTTCCTTGCAGCACTTGGAGCCCCAAGTTCTTGTTCTGTGCACTGTCATTGCTGAGAACAAATCAGTTCATTTCTATTTGTAGGAACCTTTGATGTGTTTGCTGACCTTGAAGCAAATTTGATCACTTCACTTTTGTCTCACAGGTCCAGACCTTTTATTATTCTTGTCATGGTCAAAGTATTTCTTTCAGTTGTCTGTATTTTTTGTTACAAGTGCAGGTGGCACAGATTTAGAGTTCTATTTTGGTAACGTTAGTTTGAGATGTATGTATGTGTATGTATATATACACACACATATATACATACATAATATTACACATATCCACACACACACATGTGTATATGTGTATATATGTGTGTGCATATATATATGAGTTCAACCAAGGAATAGGTTATACACAGACACACATACACAGGCACACAGACACACACACACACACACATGCATGTATGTGTGTATGTATGTGAGTTCAAGGAGTAGGTCATATACACATACACACAGATATGTATATATATGAGTTCAACCAAGGAGTAGGTTTGGTTGATTGAAGTAGCTTACTTTTGTAAACCTGGTACTATCAATCAAGTAGCTGTTCTAGCAATTTCTTACGTGTTTACTTCACGGTCTTGATGCCTGAAGAAACCAAGTTAGTATTTTTGAAGATCAAGACTTCTAGGAGTATTGGTAATCACTTGGTTTGTTTTTTCTTGAGATAAATGCTGTGTTTTCTTTCCAGTTTCATGTGACAGCAGGTGATCAACAAGGGCATAGCAGAATACATGCATAGAAATCATGGGTAGGGAGTGAAAAAACCTCTAGAAGTTAGAAAAATGACACCATCTGTTAAACTCTGGATTCTCTTCTAGTGTCCATGATAGTGCTCCATTAGCTGACCTGTCACTCCCAGGGATTGCTTGTATGGCTGCTTTGACTCCCAGCCTTTTTGCTACCCGAGTTTTCAACGTGTTTGGCAGATTACAATGGATTACCTATGAGGTCTTTCCAAAAAGAGGTTGCAAAAAAGCAATTCAGCTCAGCTGTGCATCCATGGTGCCACCGGAAATCTTTCGGGAGACAAAGAGTGAAAATGGGTTAAGTCTGCCTTTCCTGTGGTCCCCAAAGTCCCTCTCTTTTCTAAAGTGCATAAATGCTATTCATATCCTGTAGCTCAGCTCTAAGTCCCTTTTCTGGAGCAACACTTCATCTTCAGAATTTGAGCAGAAGAAAAACCCATTTAAAATATTTTGCATGTGTGTGATCCATCATTTGGGATAATTACTGTTAAATTTAAGTTATTCAGTCTTCAAAACAGACAAGATCTGGTAGCCTTCATTGTTAAATGTTTATTAAATAGGATAGTAAGACCAAGAAAAAGTTGCAGAATATGCTTTTTTCCAAGAACAAATGTAGCCATGATTAGAAATAATATTTTTTTCCCTCTGTACATTTTATTTTCTGAAAGTGAAGGCTGTTTTAACACCAAGCATACATTTTAAAATAATACCATATGAAGAACGCTGAAGTCATTTGCCAGACGGTGCAAGTTGTAAATGACTCCCTGTCACATAGAAAAGCTGCTTTTCTACATCCTACAGTGAAATAATTCATGAGGTCACACAACATTTGCAAATGCTGAGAGGGTGCCATTCATGGAAAGGGACAGGTGAAAAAGGAGTAATAAATAGTCTTTTTTTTTGCATTCTGAGCTTGGGATAGGGATGTGGTAACAAGCTGGCAAATGAAGACTGAGCTAAAGATATTAGCCGAAATATTTGTTTCATGGTGGTGAATGCTGAATACACTGGGAACATTTACAGCCTCTGAAAACAATTTGAGGTAGATAAAGATAAATTATTTAGGTAAATAACGTACAGCTAACAATTTGACAAGATTCTGGTTTTGCTGTTGTAAAACTCAAGTGCTTAAATATCTTTGTAATGTGCACATGATACAAATATCTTTGTTATGTGTGCAATTGACTAATTGAAGTTTGAAAGAGAGGTTTGCTGAGCCTCTAGGAAGGTTTGTAAATCTCCTGTGGTAGGGGGCTTGCCATGACACTAATAAAAAGACAGTGATGTATCCAGGTGCCTTTATAGAGTGCTTTTATAAGGAGTGAATTTTCATTTACCAGAAATGAGGGGTAGCTGAGCAGAGCAAAGTTGATAGCTTTTATGTTGTCTCTGTGTCAAGGCAAAATGATGTCAGAGGTAATAGTCAAGTAAGCTTAGGGATGCTCAAAACCCAGGTGCATTCTCTTGATTTACTTGCCTAATTTAACTAGAGCTAGTGGTATTTTGTTAATAGCACAGAAGAGGTGAGACCTCCCACATGAGTGCAGATTCCCACCGGTGGTGGCACAGCTGAATTTTAAGCATGAGGGAAGCCTTGTTAATATCAGGCACTGGCAGTCGTGCCACATGGAGAGGCGACTTGGAAAGAACTCTTGTAGCAATGCTGAGAAGAAATGGATAGTGAGCATATAGTTTGTAAACCCTGAAAATCTCTCTTATTTATTCTGATCCTTTCTTATGCAGAGTTCTGCTCTTGGTGAATCATAGAATGGTAAGGTTGGAAGGGACCTCAAGGATCATCTAGTTCCAACTCCCTGCCATAGGCAGGGACACCTCCCACTAGAACAGGAGAGCTGCTCTAGCCCTCTGAGCATCTTTGTGGCCTCCTCTGGACCCGCTCCAACAGTTCAATGTCCTTCCTGTGCTGGGGGCTGCAGAACTCCACACAGGACTCCAGATGGGGTCTGAGGAGAGCAGAGCAAAGGGGCAGAATCCCCTCCCTTTTACTGCTGCCCACACTGCTCTTGCTGCAACCCAGGACTCGGTTGCTGTCTGGGCTGCACTCACTCTGCAGGCTTGTGTTGAGCTTTTCATTACTCCAGACCTTTTCTTCAAGGCTGCTCTCCAGCCATCCAGTACCCAGCCTGTATTTGTGAACTGATGACTCTCAAGAGCAGTCAATAATAGATGGATTGGTTTGAGGTGTGTTTTCTGTAGTAGTTTTTAGGAATGATGGGAGTAAACAGATGGATATGAAGAAAGCTGTCTATAGAGAAACTTAAACCTTTTGCTTAGCCTGTAGGAAGCAAATCCACAGATTTGAGCAAGAATTTTTACTGTTTTTAAGAATTTTTTTCCGAGTCTCATGCAGACATGCAGCAATGGCTTTGGCATTCTTTTGGGATATTTTTTTGTGGTTTAGGCGTTACAGCTGCTGTACCTGTAACTCACTTATAAATATGTAGTTTCAAAGAATACCATAGATTTCTCTGCCTGTTCCTGTCACAGGCCTGAAGAATGGCTGCATGTGAAGTTTTATTAACTGTAGCCCTAGCAATTTCAAAGCTACCGGTTGTGCTGCAAGCTTTTCTGACAGGTCTTATTCATAATGGCCTGAATGTGTCCAAGACAGCATGATCTATAGCTTTTAATCAGCTAATGGATTGGACTTCAGAGGGAAACTCAGCTGTGGTCAGGAGAGTTAGAACAGAGAGGATTCTGCAATTTTATAATTTTCAGATTGGGGTGAGTTTCTGAAGGAAGCAGCAGCACTGTTCCTGGCCACCGGAGAATGACAAAGCAGTATTATAAAACAGAAGAAAAGACTGCATTTAGCTCAGCTTCACCGAGGCTGGTTGGTGTTGAAGCACTGAGGTCATGTGTTCTTGGGGTGGTCCAGGGTCAGGAAAATCAGGGAGAGGCTCTAACTTTTGAGTTCAAATGCAGGCATGTGGGGTGTGGACCTCATGAGAACAGTCAGGAGTGGTTACATACACTGAGGATGTGTGAAGCGGAGTTCGTGCAGGTCGCCTTGTCAGAATTTCTTCATGTTGATTAATGAGGTTGCACATTTCCATATTTAGTTCTTTTGTCAACCGTTCACTTTTGTCTTTTACTTCAAACTTTCAAGTCTGGAGAAAAGATAAAATAAAAACCAGATAGGTTGTTTTAGGTCTTAGGAAGCAGGAAAGCAGGAGTTGCTAAGGGATAGGAAGGGGGAGTCATTTGGTTTTCAGCAGAGTAAGAAGATGAAAATTGCCCTGTAAATATGAATTCACTGACTTAAAATGTGTGATGAAGTGATGAAGGCCCCAAGCTCTGTTGGCTGTAGTCATAAGGTAAGGTGAGCCTTCCTCTCAGGTGGTGGTTTTTTTTTTTTCTGTTTTCCCTCTTCCTTCCTCTTCTTTCAAAAGTAAGATACTGAACTCAACATTGGCCAGCACTGCTGCAGGTGATGCCATTCACAGCCACACTTACTCTGCTGTCAGTTGTAACTGGCTTGTCTGCCCTTTCAAATTCTCTGCCTGTAGGGTATACCAGACTCTCTTCCCTTTAAACAGTCTCAGATTTCGTTAATGTTAAATGTGATCTTCACACCTGGCAGTACACAATGAAGGCACTATATTTCTGGTTTAAAAAAGAAGAGTGAGAGAGAAAAATTTCATTTTTTGTGAGGGAGGGAGAAAAAAAGGGGTGAGTTTTGTGAGGTGTTTTTTTTTTCCTTTACTTGTTTGTTGGGGTCTTTTGAAGAGATTTATGAGTGCCTGCAGATTTGGGTGCTGAGATAACTGTAACACAGACATGTAGAACTGTCAGGTACCCAGGCATCCCATTTAGGTCATGGTGAGTGGTGTGGTGTTGCTGGTTGGGCTATGAGTATCCCGACTGGCTGCTGGTCCTGTCAGGAGCAAGGTGGTTCTATGCGGCAGGGTTTTAGTGGGAGCGTCCTGCACTTCCTGCTCCTCTCCATGCACAGAGCAGGGCCAAAGCCACAGGGAGGATTGTGTCAGAGGTTTCCAGGTGTCTCGCCTCCACCCAGATAAGGCTCTTGGGGACATCTCTCCACCTGCCTGAGGAGGCCGTGGTAGCACAAGGCAGCCTCTGGATCACACAGCTGTGGGTGCCTTGAGGGTAGGTCTGACCCCTTGCCTGCTCACAGCCCTGCCCTGCAGGACAAGGGGTTGTTGTTGGTGAGCCGTGGTGGTGTGGGGCCTGTCCTTCCCCGTCTCACTGCTGCGCTGGGGTAGGTACCACAAGTGAGTGTTTAAAGGGATTACTTTGCATGCTGTTACTACACAAGCTGGAACATGACTCAGATGGTATTAAAATGAAAATACCATATTTAGGAGCAAACTGAATACAAGCAGTGCTGGTTTCCCACGTGCAGAAGGCTTGTGCTTCAGCTTGGAAGGAGGGATTTTAAACTATTGTAGAGAAACTTCCTTTTGCAGAGCATCATTTGTGAGTTAAGGTGATTTGTACTGGAGGACTGACTCTGCCAGCAGCAGAGGTATGCTGAACCTTGTGCCTTATTGTGGAAGTTGGTTTTGCAACAGTAGGTGGAGAAGGAAAACAAGGAGAAATAAAGTCTTGTTCAACACGGGACAGGAATGATTCACAGTCTACCTTTGTTACTGCTGTGACTTAGCACTCGCCTTGCCCGGGAGGTGTGTCACGCTAGGTTTGCTGAACGCAGGCATAAGGCGAGGTCACTTTATCAAACTGCTTCTCTTCAGCTGGGATAGGAAAGAGACTGGTGAGCGGCAGGGAGGAGGTAATTTTTCATGCAGTTGCAAATGCAAGACCTGTGTTGAGTGAATGCACAAATGTCACACCCAAAATATGCAGTGGATCCAACAGGAACCGCCTTTGATTTTGCAAAGGCAGTCTGTAGAAAAGAGAGTGAATAAAGGTTTAATTTTATGGTGAAATTATAAAATTGTCCAATAACAAATCTCTGGAGTGTTTGGAATGGGCGTCTTGCTCATTGTGATGGGCTTTCATGAGAAATAAGCCTTTAGTCCATTGCTGCCAGCATGGCGAGAGATCATTTCAGATCTTGGTATGGCAGAGGGTGGGGTGACTTGTTCACATCCCTTCTGCTGCAAGAATTGGTATTCCTGGGCTGGTTAGCCAACATTTCAATGGTAAACTATATAAAGAAAACATGTTTTGCAGTGAGTTTTAGTTAGTATTGCTTATATCAGAAAATAATACACTCTGCAATGTTTGGCAGTGATAGAGGTAGGGTAGCTGTGGACTTAGGGGTCTAGTGATGGGAGGGAGACAGTTGAGGAAACAGATCACACCTGGGGTCCAAGGAAACCCTGGTGCCCTCATAATGAAGGGATACCAATGCTGGAGCTGTGCACTGCCACATGCTGAGCCAAACCTGCACATCTCTGCAACTTAGAGTGCAGGCAGTTTGAGTAGGAGCAAGGCTGCTAAAACCTGCATTGTGCAGCTGTTGTAGCTGCTGCACTTGCAGGGAGTGAGCATGAACGCCTGGCTGGGCACACAGCTGCTCCCAGCATCCAGGCTCCTATTTCTTATTTGTAGTTAGGAGGCTTCCTAACTCCTCCTTGCTGGATCTTCCACATCAATATGTGTTTTTATGTCAAGGAAGTACATCTCTTGGTGACCTGGAGTTGTGTCAGACCTGGTGCCTTTGGACTTGCCCACGTGTGGGAGTTAGCCCACCCTCCCTGGGGACTGGGAAAGAAGACTGAAGTCTGAACCTACAGAAAAAGGAGGAGCAGTTATTGGAAGTACAGTTAATCTTTCTTTAATTAGAAGACATGCTAAATTAAAAGGCCCAGGAGTGATCCCACAGATGCTGGCTTACTGAGAGATAATAATTGGTGAGAGAATCTAATGCTTGACTAAGCTTCCTATCTGTGTTTGATAGCATTGTTATGCTTTTGGGTATTTCCTTTAAACTGAGAGAAACTTGACCCAAATAGAGAGCTCAAGCTTCATGTTTTGTCATCTTCTTCAGGACTGGTGTTGGACAGGTTTACTTAAACAATAATGATAATGCTAAGAATAACAACACTGATGCTACTACTACTAATATATTCTGTAATCTTTGAGAAAATAGTCGCTAGCTTTAGAAACCTTTGAAGAACAAATGCCTTTATGATGGCAACTGTGGAATTAATCTGTTGACGGCAGCATCTGCGGGTGAATTTCCAGGAGGATAAATCTGAGCTGTGGGAGGCAGGATGTTGTTTGCACGGAGGCAGCTCCTAGCTTTGGGCATCATGCAGTGACCTGGCTCCGCTCAGTAGCAGGGAGGAAAATCTGCTGTCTCCTTTTAGATTATGACAAGAGGTTTTGCTCGTTTTATTCCAGGATGTTTTAGAATATTCCCCTCCTGCTTTGGGAGTGGGGGCTGTCTGTTAAATCTCAGACTTTGTCAAATCCTCTGCCAGTTATTCACCGTGAGTTGCTGCCGCAATCCTTGTCCAGGTGCCCCTTTCTGTCCCTCACAAAATGTCCTTGGCATGGCTCTGAGCTTATCTGAGCTGAGCACAGCATTGGAGTATCCCACATGAGCACACAGCAAAAGGCAGGTGTCAGCTGTTGATGTGGTGTGTTGCCTTTTGTATATAAGACTTAAGCCAGAAATTTTATTTATTTTTGAGTATGGGAAAGAATCTGTACTTTCCTTACAGCTAGTAGAAAACAGCAGCAGCTCTTGATTTATGGAGCAGCACTATGGCTAAGGTTGCACCCTGAGCAGAAAGAAATCCTCTTTCATGCATAAAGAAAACTCTTCATCTGTCCTTAAAGAAAATAAGACTTCAGTTGAGGGAGAAGCATGAGAGTGGACAATATCATATTTGTACCTGAGAATTGCTCGGTGGTGAACAACTGGTGACACTTCGACCCTGAGTGTGCTGCAGAAAAGCGACTTGTGACACAAGAAGAAAGTTTGTGGATTTTTCTTTTTATCTTGACTTTAAAACACTATTGCAATCTGAACCTGAGTGATGGCATGAGACCAAACAAAGGTAATCATGGTAGTTTTATTGATGCAGGCATAGTTACAAGGAAATAACGATTTTCCTTTTTAAACTGTCTTTAGTACAGTAGCACAGTCAAACAGCGCTTTTCTGACTTAAGCCAATTTTACACTAATGTTTATATCAAATGTGATGGAATTATTCCCAGTTTACATTGGTAAGTGAGAGGAAAATCAATCCCAGTGTATCGACCTTGAAACACACTAATTACTCGCTGTGCTGAGCTGGGTGTAGTAGCAAGGAGCTGCTCTCTGTCCTGCAGAGCTTTCTTCCTTCCTCCCTGCTCTCTGTGGCAGCCAGGGACTTCTGTGGTTTTACTGCTCAAAAAGTCAGTGATTTTTTTTTCCTGCCCCTTCAAATAACACTTTGTTTGAAAGATCCTGATTCTGAAACCCTTCTTTAGGCAGTCAGCACTATGGCAGAGGAAAGGCAGGCTCTGCCTTCACATATGCTGGCATGACCAGGTCCTAGATCCTGGGGAAAACGAGGTCTGGGAAGTGCTGTTGGAGTCTAACATTTGCCATACAGGCCTGGTGGGGAATGCTGGAAGGTGCAACCCCCAGAGAAGAGCCCTGATGGAGCCTGCAACCGTGGCTGGAGGTTAATGAGGGGGGACTGGCTGGTCCTATGGGTCTCACAAAGTGGCATTGGAAAATTGGGAGACTGCTAACCTCAGAAACACCACCCCATTATGCAGCCCTGGCCGGCATATGCACGTCCCTTGCTTTACCCTCACGCCAACATCTTCTATTTTTTCCCAGAGAGAGAGACAATGCCTGGCAGTCTTTGGGGTTGTTGATTGGTTGGTTTGTGGGTTTTTTTCTTCCAGGATTGCTTTGAACTTCGCTCAAGTGTGAAGTGAAACCAGTGAAATATTACTAACCATCAATATGTAACTGTTTATAGTTAACCCTTTTCTCACATGCTTATTTCTGCATTGGCTGTATCTTAGGTCACAGAAAGGTTCTGTCCACACTCAGGGGTTTATGGTCTGCCTCTGAAGTGGGATTAAGTACAAGTAAAAAGAGATCAAAACACTGATTCAGCAAAGCACTTGCATTTAATCCTGTGCCTATGCTTAACTGTAATTCCTTCAGTGTGCCTGTCTTCAGTATTTGCAGTCTGAAATTTAAGTGCTTTTGTGCTTGGCAGAGTCAGTGCCTGGTTTTGTATGTATGTAGTGGAAGGGGAGAGCAGTGCTGACTAAAAAGCAAGTATTACAGATGCCCTCTTCTCTTCTCAAGACCTTTACACCTGTGTGCTTGCACCAACTTGGGTACACCTACCTTACAGCCACGTGGCCAGGCAGGTCTAACAGCAGCACATGACCTTGTTCAGGCTTAAGGAACGGTTTTGGGATGCTCTGCTGAGTGTTGGGGAATCACAGACCTTGCCAAGGTGGTTGCCTATCCCAACTTCTATGCTTGCAGAAACAGTTTACTTTTGCAGGCACATACTTTGATCACAGATCTGAGGAGTGGTGGAAAAGTGATCCAGCAGATGAATGGCAGCATTTTTGTTTTAAAGCCTTCAAGAACAACTGTTATCAGGAACTGTAGCACCACTAGAACAAGAGCTGCTTTCACCTATTGTTTATAGCAAAGACTGCTCCACTGTTGGGTAGGTAGGTCTTCCCTTTTCATTTCAAACATGAGGAAATCCTTTTTTATGTGACAGTTGAGAGAGAAAACCACTGAAGTTTCCTCTTTTTCCAGTGCATTCTGCCAAAAACACCCTTTCAGGAAATTCTTGTTCCTGCCTGAGAAGGGAGAGTGCAAGCTGTCCTCATGCAGCCGTCCGTAGAAAATTAAGGCTAAATAATGTTGGGTGGTCGATAATAGCAATTTAAAGAAGACATGCTGAAAGGGAAGTTTTCTTCTAAAATAGCTCTTCAAGCCATTATTGGTCCTGCTACTTTTAGGAATGTCAGCCTGCAGCTTCTGGCCCCCGGTGTCATTTGTACGGTCTTGTCACAGAATCGCAGAATCAATCAGGTTGGAAAAGACCTTTAAGATCAAAACATTTGTTACCTAGTTAAAAATATGTTCATAGCTTTTTCTGTTATGCTTTTCCTTGAGAAAAGAGTGTATGTTTTCTGCTGAGTAAAACTCTGAGGTTTTCATGAGTTGAAGGAGACAGCTGCTGGCCTGGCTTTCACCAGCAGCACTGAGGAAAAGAATTAATGAGTGAATGAATCTATTTTCTCTAGTGGGCCAAGGCGGTTTATCTGACTTTTGACTAGAGCACTGACTCTCTGTCAATTTCATTTTAAAGTCTTTCAGCAGTTCGCATTCAGTGAACAGTCGAGTGTTAAATGACATAACCCTGACATCTCCTTTTGCAGTCAGCCATGCGGTTCCATTGATTGTTTGTGTAAGTTCTGTGCAAATGTCAACATTAGGAGTTGGTGGTGCTTCGCTTGTCCCTGACTGATGATGATTGATGTGTTTTGGCACGCTGTATTTGTTCATAATTCATGAACTTGCCTTTCTGCCTGGGTTCATATGTGGCCAGAGTTTACAGCTGTGTAAATCAAGGCGTCATTTGAGCAGTCGTGGTCTCTGCTGACCTGAGACTCTCACTGCTGAAGGTGAGTTAATATTGTCTCGTCTCATTCTCAGATGTGAGGTTTGCATCCCTATGGGGCAGGGAAAAGGTGCCTGTGGTGGAGATGTGGTTTGTGATTTTGCTAACCTTCTTGAATTTGAATTAGCACCCAGCCCAGATGGCACAGTAGTTGAAGTCAGGGTCAGAAATGGATGCAAGCAGTGTACTGCCGGCCTCAGGTTTCTGACAGACGTATCTGCAGGATGTTTTATATGCAGGCTCTACACAAGGAGACTCAGCAGTGAAGGAAATAAATGCTTCAGCATTGCAGAGTCTATTTCTGCTCTCGTTCTCGTTGTAAGAGCTATGCTAATGATAAGCTCTGGTTTTAGGAGGACTTTCTTGCTTTTGACCCAGCTACTGACCTTCAGAGAACCCTAATCCACACAGTATGGTCTCTGGACAATATTGTAGACAAATTACTCATCACAGCAGTATAGTCCCTGAAAGGCTTTAAATGATGCATTAAGCGATGCAGTAGCATCTGCCACATGCGATTCCTCCTCTTGGGGATGTTTGCACACAGGCAGCTCTTTCTGGTTTTTTTGTTCTGCGCTTTGGAAGGATGGAGATGCACACGTGCACATGAATGAGAAAGAAGTGGACATTGCTCATGTTTGCATGGATGGTTGATCTTGGGGTGTAGGTGGACTTCAGGCTGAATGTGAGCCAGCAGTGTGCCCAGGTGGCCAAGAAGGCAAATGGCACCCTGGCCTGTATCAAGAACAGTGTGTCCAGCAGGAGTAGGGAAGTGATTGTGCCCCTGTACTTGGCCCTGGTGAGGCCACAACTTGAGTACTGTGTTCTGTTCTGGGCATCACAGTATGAGAAAGGCATTGAGGTCCTGGAGGGTGTTCAGAGAAGAGCAATGAAGCTGGTGAGGGGTTTGGAGGGCAGGTCATATCAGCAGTGGTTGAGGGAGCTAGAATCATTTACTCTGGAGGTGTTCAGGAAGCATGTAGATGAGACACTTCAAGGTATAATTTTGCCATCATGGTAGTTGGGTTACAGTTGAGCTCAATAATCTTAAAGGTCTTTTTCAAACTTAATGATTCTATGCAACATGGTCCTGTGTACTGTGGCCTGGCTCCCACATCTGGTTTGTGACAGAGCTGGGAAGGACAGAGTAAAACTGCTGAAATAATCCCAGCTAGAGTGAGCTTTTGCTCCTGTGACACGCAAGAGCATTGCTGTGACAGTGATGGTCTACATTACCCTCCAGGTTCACCACTGAGACAGCAGGGTGACTTCCCTGTCACGTTGTGAAGGCTGCATTAACGTGGCTGCAGACTGCTTGAAGGGTTGTGTGAGTGCCCAGTGGGATGTGAGTGCTTTTGCTGTGCTGCACAGTGTACAGCTACACGCGTGCAGACACCTCGGCATGAATACTTGTGTGCAAACGCTTCTTTAAGCACTGTTAGCCTTAATTGACGAGGAGCTTAATAGCAGTGAGGGTGCTTGGCCTGGAAGAACAGGACAGTACAGTCTTCTGTACATTGGGAAGTTCCTGCAAAGGTTACTGCACACTTTAGTTATGACCTTAGTGACAGAGGTATTTCTGAAGTGAAAGGTTTGCCTTACCAAATTCGCACCTGGATTAAAGGTGGGTTTTACTTGGACTGTCAGCATTTGTGATGCTGGGGTGAAGTGCTGTGGCTTTGACTTTTGTCTGGGGCATAACACAGAAAATAGCCCTTCTACCAACTGCATCTAGGTGCTACTGTGACTTCTGCTGTTTGCGGTCTAATGTTATCCAGAAGGTTCTCCTGCTGGTGGTTGCGTTATGGTAGGCACATTTTTTTGCGTTGAAAAACTAGCTGCTTTCCCTGCAAGATCACAGTGTCTTGTAGCATATGTGGAGAAGCAGAAGATCGGAGATCACAATCCTTATCCAAGGTCCCTTGAGGAGTTTGTGGAAGTGTACTTCCCCTTTTCAGTCTAGTACTTGAACACGAAGGTGGGATTTGTTAATGATAAACCAGAACAATGACACAGGGAAAACCATGACATTTCTAACACTGACATAGGCAGTGCAGATGTTGTTGGGATGCAGGGCTTCATTTTCCCTTGAGGATAAAAAAAAATGAGTAGCTTTGTTGCTGAGATTAACACCTCCAGATGAACTTGGTGTACAGCAGGGAAATTGCCAATTGTTCTAGAATGGAGACAGTATTTCAAATCCTATTTGGATTTGGAACAGTGTCCAAATAATTAGTAGGATGTTTCTGGGGTCTCTGCATCCTTCCTGGAGAGTGAGGAATAGTGAACCAGCCCTCTATCAAGGTCACAGGTGGTACAAACCTTTGCATCAGTGTGTTTGGCTCACAGAACCCCCAATTCAGCCTGCTGTCTCTCCAGTAGCTGCAGTTCCAGCAGCGGCAGATATGAGGGAGACCTGTTGGGAGATGCTGATGCAGAAATAACTAGTGGGGAGGGGGCAAGTAAGAGCTATATTTCTTCTCTCTTAGCTAAGGGAGAGGGAAATACTTTCATAAGGTTGTGCCACCTTCCCTAGCATTTGAGTCTCAACACTCATTAGTTTCTTGAAAGAAAACTGCAGGCAGCTCCATCAGGAGCTGGGAAATTAGGAGAGCAAGGGAAAATTTTAACTCTTTATCTAGCCCAGGGAACATCAGGAAGACCTGCTTCCCTCCTTTATCTTGGTGGGACAGCTTCCTTCAGTGCAGGACACTACTGCTGAACTGCCTTCTCTGTGTATGTTCCATTGTATTGTCATAATCTTGAACAAACCAAATAAAAAAAAACCCCAAAAATTACAAAGATGAGGGAAAAAAAAAATGCCAGGAACCCAGCCACAGTTAATGCACCACCCTGGAATTTGTTGTAAACAAACTGAGTGATTGTGAGGTTATGTTGTAGTCTGTTGTGGAGATATTTAAAACCTTGTAAGCGGCAATGCTGGGAGAAATAACAGGTTTAGAAAACAGAATATAGCTTCTTTTGGCACTGAGTAGGTGCAAACCATATGGAGCCCAGATGTTCCCAGTGCCTTCTGAAAAGGTAACAAATCCAGAGTCACTGAAGAAGGAATTTCAGACTAAACAAATGAGAAAAATATTTGCCTGAATACAGCAGAGCTTTTCAGCCCAGCAGTTTCTTCTACCTCTCTCAACTTCATGCCATTGGCCCATTTTGGTGCCTTCTTTGGGAATTTTTTTATTAAATGAAACAAAATCCATGTCTTGATAGGCAGAATAGTGTCTCAGCATCTACATGCAGTCTGAAGTTGGCAAACAAGGTGAGGTGCTCTATTTTGAGTGCTTATAAATAGTAAAGCATTAAATAGATGGAAATAAATAGAATAAACCTAATAAATAGAGAAAAACCCTGTAATTTTCACGCTTCTCTTTATCAGCATAGGCCTCAATATTTTCTCTTTAAATCCTCAATGCTGAACTGTAACTTTTTATCAATAATACATGATTTGAATTTGCAGAACATCAGCTCATTTGCATTTTACTTGTCAAGCAACTCGAATACAAAGAGGTAGAAGTCTCAGCTCTGCAAATATCTGTATGTACGAGTAACAGTTCAATTAAGCAAAGATGTACATGTGCATGCGTTTGCAGAGCAGAAGCCTGTGTTTTCCTCCTGAAGCAGTTTTGGAAGTTTAGGATTTATTCAAGTAGAGAGTAGAGTCCAGGTCTCTGGATAGCCAGAATACTCTGGAAGCCATTCTTCATTAAATGAGTGAATCTACTTTGTGTTTGCATGGAAAACAGTATTCCTGATAATTTAAATTGCTTTTCTGTACATGAAGAAGAAATAGGGACCATAGAATCATTTTGGTTGGAAAATGCTTTTAAGATCATTTGGGTCCAACCATTACCTAACTCTTCCAAGCCTGATGTTAAACCGTGTCCCTCAGCAACACATCTGTGAGTCTTTTAAACATCTCCAGGTGATTCAACCACCTCCTTGGGAAGCATATTCCAGTGTTCAAGAACCCTTTCAGTGTACTGTCCATATGAAACCTCCCATGGTGCAGCTTGAGGCTGTTTCGTCTTGCCCTATCATTTTTTACTAGGGAGAACAGACCAACACCCAACTCACTACAACCTCCTTTCAGATAGTTTGAGTGCAATGAGGTCTCCCCTCAACCTCCTCTTCTTCAGACTCAACAACCCCAGTTCCCTCAGCCATTCCTCATAAGACACATTCTCCAGACCTCTTACCACCTTTGTTGCCCCTCTTTGAACATGCTCCAGCACCTCAGTATCTTTCTTGTAGCGGGTGGCCCAAAACTCAACACAGTACTCAAGGTATGTCCTCTGCAGTGCTGAGTACAGGGGGACAGTCATTTCTCTGGGCCTGCTAGCCATGCTATTCCAGATATAGATCAGGATGATGCTGATATTCTTGGACACCTGAGCACACTGCTGGCTCATGTTCAGATGGCTGTTGATCAACAGCCCGCATTTTTATCTACTGGGTAGCTTTCCAGCCACTCTCCCCCAATCCTGTAGTGTCGCATGGGATTGTTGTGTCCCAAGTGCAATACCTGGAACTTGGCCTTGTTGAATCTCATATGATTAGCCTTTACCCTGATCCAGCCTGTCCAGATCCCTCTGTAAAACCTTTCTACCCTCGATCAGCACTCCCTTCTACCTTAGCGTCATCCACAAACTTGCAGAGAATGCATTCAACCCCCCTCATCCAGATCATTGATGAAGGTATTGAAGAGAATTGACCCCTCTATGGAAAAGTGGCTTAGTGACTATTCCTTAAAGCATACACCACTGTTGCCTGGTCTTGCACTGCCTGCATTTTTATGCTAAAATCACCAGATCCTTAAATTTTGTGTTACCTCTGGTTGGGATATCTGTGTTAGCAGAATCCCTACATGTAAGTATGGACAACAAAAGCAATTCATATCAGTTGTCAGGGTAATTGTTTTGTGCAAGATGGACCAGGGGAAAAAGGTTGAATGGTAAAGTTGTCCCTTAGGTGACTGGGAGTGTTAGGTAAAGCCAAATTCTTTAATCTTATTCTCTACCTGTATACTAGGAAGATGGTCTCATTGCACATCTGCTATAAAAGCGTATCTGGTGTGGAATTGTTTCTTATAGTGTGTGTTAGTACAGTTGTAAGGGAGGGCAGATAACCTTTCCTGCTACAGGAAAAGCCTTAACCTTGAAGGATGGATAAACCTGATCTGCAGAAAAAGAGGATGGAACCTTCTGGAACAGGCTCCTTGTAAAAGAAATATCCCCAAGTTTGAAGTCAGCAGCCCTCCATCTGCCCTGAGTTTGTATGCTGGAGTAAGTATAACTGCGGTGTGTTCTTGTCAGGCTCACCTTGTCCAAATTAAGTGAGGAAATTGGTTTCCTTGAGGCACGCTCCCAGCATTTACCCTCATTAAGGCGCCCTGCTAATATGAGTGCTCAGCAGTATTTTGCCTTTGCAGATTACAGAGCTAATATATGAAGGCTGCATCTAACAAATTATCTCCTGATTCTTCTCTGAGAAAAACACCACTCAACTTGGAGGATTCGTTCTGACTCTTTTACATAGGTCTTGCTTTGGATGTTCATGGAGCACAGGCACCACAGGCCAGCTGCCCCCTGGTAATGCCAATGCCATGTGTGGCCAGGAGGAAATGGCCTCAGACCCCTGAATGCAGGCGGACATAGTCTGGCTGCTGCCTACTGAGAGTGTCAGTCTGTCACCACATGTCCTTTCCCTGTGCCAGCTGCCCCTGGTGCTTTCACAGCACCTCACCAAAACTGACAGCCCCCTGCACAGTTACCAATTGCCTGTCTTGTCTGTCTGCTTCCCATCCTGCCCTGGCTGTGGAGCTTGGCCATTTCCATGGCTGGGTGACTTCATTGGGTTCAGCTGGCAGCTTGCAGGGAGTCTCTATCTCCAGATGGGGAGCTGCCATGAGGAGATGGATACAGGATGGTACAGTTAGGTTGTTTTGGGCACAGATGAAGCCAGTAGAGGGTGTGCATCTTGCTGGTCTCAGGCAGAGGTGGGGATGAAAAACATCTCGAATATTTGCTCTTGCACACCATCAAAAGTGCTAAAAGACCATCCATGTAGGTGATTCTCTCCAAGTCTAAGCCCCTTGTGTTCCTTTTTGCTCTCCCTGAATGAAATAGAAAACAGCAAAAGAAAGTAAGGTGGCACAAAAAATGAGAGTCAAAGTGCATCTTGCAGAAAACAGAATGAAGCATTTTCAAAGGGGTGCTTTCTAAAGTATACAACACTTTGTCTTTTCATGGGAGCATGCTGCTTTATTAAGATGCTTTCAATCTCAAACTGAAATTTAAGATATACTTCCCTGTGTACTTAAGCAAGGTGTTGTTTTGTTCCTGCTTTCAAAGCTCTTGGTGTCAGGTTTGGGTTTTTTTGATGTCTTGATCCACGTGTGCCATGATTGCAGCAGCATCTGGCTGCAATCAACAGTTTTTCTGACATATAGGCTGTTTGTTTACTACATGTATGCTCCAGAAACATCTGTAACGGGCTGTTGTGATGTAAGCAGACTTGAATCTACTTCATTTTGGTCTGTAAGCATTTACCACCTTAAGTTTATGAAGCTTTAAGTTTTCACTGTGTCTGTTTTCAGTATTAGCTGGGAGTGCTTGAGCTTGCAACTACACATGGAAATATGTGGAAGATGATCAGAAAGGCAGTTTAATATCTGTTGCCTCTGTGACTGCAAGTGGGGCCCTGTTTTCTGTTCTTGTGGCATTCAGGGAAAGAAAAACCATTAGGATATTTTGTTTCTTGTCTTGCGCCTTCTCAAATTTTCTTCATTTATCAGTTGTTTCACTAAAGTCAAGTTTATGCTACTGATTGCAGGGGAAGGCTAAAAAGGATCATTAAATGAATGAAGAATTACTGTTTAAGTCAGAAATGTCACTCTGGATTCAATTGCCCTTGCTTCTGACCTCAAGCATGAGATTTGGAATGCA
Source organism: Eubucco bourcierii (assembly GCA_013396675.1). NCBI lineage: Eukaryota > Metazoa > Chordata > Aves > Piciformes > Ramphastidae > Eubucco > Eubucco bourcierii. The sequence goes on from VWZE01022354.1 coordinate 30,268, forward strand.
TAGGACCCACAGGCGGTTCTTTAGGTGTTAAACTGGTTAAAGCAGTGCTGTACTGCTCATCATCCTATGCTGCTGGTGAACCTTGCCCTTGAAATGTGTACTCGATGTGCTTCATAGAGGCTCTTTAAAATAACTTGTAATAATGCAAACGTTTTTACCTGAGATTAGGAGTCAGCAAGCTTGTCAAGAGGATTTTAGCATTAGGGCTGGGACAGGCGATTCAAGAAATCGAGTTCATGGTCACCAGGAAGTGCTAATGATGGTGATAATGAAAGGCAGTGTTTTCCCTTGGAGACTAAATGATGGCCAGAACAAACTGAAGACTCCCAACCTTCCTGCCGGCAGGCTCCTTAGAGACGCCGGGCAAATCTTTGCTCAGTGCAGCAAAGAAAAAGCCTTGGACATTAACTGTCCCTGAGTTCTCTGGGGTTTTGTGCTGCCTGTTAGAGTGGAAGGCCTGTATGGTGACCCAGATGGACTATTTAATGAGATGTTCCTCTAACGAGGGGTTATCATTTTAAAGCTGAGCGAATAGAAGGTGAGGTGCTTCCTTTTTTAGTTTTTACTGAGTCTTCAACTGTCCTACTTAAAGTGAACAAAACTCTATCATTGCAGAGCAGTATTTCACAAAAGCAGATTTGTCCTGTGTTTTCATATTCCCTGGAATATTACCTGGTACAGATGGAAAATCTGGGGTTTTTTTTCCTCCCAGGAGAAGGTGCTGCTTTGTAGATGTTCAGCCAGAGAAAAGGTGGAAACTGTATGCTGGAAACATACTGATGTGAAGCCATCCATCTCAGTGACACGAGTACAAGGAAACACAGTGGGTGTCTGGGTTTCTTTTTCTTTCTTTGTTATTGTTTTTCCTCTAGAATTGGGGACTGATCACTGTAATCTTCTGTTATTTCTGTTTCTCTTCCAACTTTCCAGCAGTTTTTGCAGGTCTCTTGTCAGCTTTGCGCAAAGACTGGCGGTGGAATAAAACCGCGCGCGTGCGCAAGAGAGCAAAATTACCAACGTAGTAGTAAATTTATGCAGACAATTCCTAATTTTAGAATACTTGCCTTTGTGACTCTGACTTTCCTTTGGTGTGGTTTGGGCAGAAAGTTAACTAGATTGTCTCAAAAAATTATGTTTTCACATTGAGTCGTGTGTGGAGTATGTTGTAACTTAAGTGAGTATCAGCCCAGGATTATTATTTTGTCTCTGCGTTTTATTACCTATCTATTGATGAATACAGTAATTTTCCTACGTGTATGGGTTTGGGTTTTTTTTGAGTTTTTAGGTTTCTTTGGGGTTTTTGTTTAGTGCATATGTTAAAATGTGTGCAAATTTGTCAGCCACGTAATACTGGGTGGTGTAGCTTTAATTTTAGCCAGGCTGTGCTCACTTAAACACTAGTGGATTGCCAGTAGATGCAGTATATTATAAGATACAGGCTGCCACTGCCACTTAGGTAGATTTACGTTGCTTTAAGCATTCACTTTTATTTTTCAAAATTAGCATTCATAGTTTGCCACCTTATAGTAAACGAAGTATGTGTATGTAAAACGTTTATAGAGATGCTGAAATTGTAAGGGAAAGAAGGAATCCCTTCTCATCACATCTTATTTCTATTTGGTGAGCTCTGTGTCTTTTACGTGACTTTGAAGTATCCCCCAATTTTGTAGTGTGGCTCTATGAAACCTTTAGTTGAGTGGAGATCAGTTACATGAGGGAACAGATTTATTGCTCTTCCCCTGTGTGCTTGCTTGTGGTCAGTTCTGCTGTGAAAATGTTTTCCAAATGTGCAAGACTGGGCTTGTGTTTTTGCACATGTGAGAATGCAGCAGCAGCCTGTGACTGCTGGGGACAAGGTGTAGCAGAGGCTGCAGTGGTGTTGATGAGGCTGAGTCTTGCTGTTGTGGCTATCAAAGCCTGCCCAGCAAAAAGTCTAGGTGCTATTACACGAGCAAAATTGCTGTCTGTATTGCTGCAGCCAGGATCTAATGATGCAACTTTTTATTTGCCTGTATGGCTGAAGACAAGGAGGAACAGCTCTAAAAATCTACCCATGCTTGCAAACCTAGGAGTGCCATTTCCACTTCTTCCAGGTTTTTTAACCCCCTACTTTCTTCTACCATACTTGCCAATTGTTTCCATTCTGTTTTCTTGGTAACCCTACAGATAAGAGACTGAGTAAACCCTTGCATCTGTTATCAATTTATTTTATGCTGTACTCAGGATCTTCTGATAAATTTGCTTCTACACAGCATTTTTCTGTCTGTGTCCTTGATGCATTTACAGCTTTCTTGTCTGTATATCAAAGCAGGAATAACATCTTGAGTTGAAGATTTGTAGTCTTCAAGAATTTGGGCCACAAATAATTTTCAATAGGTGAATACTATTTAAGATGCTAAGCACAAATACCTTCTTTTCAGTTGGTGAAATTATCCCAGTTGACTGTGAATTATGGTCAATTACTCTATAAACTGCATCACTTACTCTAAGATGGAAGTTATATTTCAATTAATTTTTTTCCTCTGAGAAGGCAGCTGATCCTGTATTCTTCCAGTGCTTTATCCAACCGTTGGCCTTCATCATTCCTGTGTGTTGGGCAGGATACACTTGGAGGACTCGAGGACATCGGCAGCAGCTGGATTTTGAAGGGGACTGTTGTTAAACCGCATATTGTTACATTTATTTTTGTATTCTGAGTGAGGTTGATTGCAGTGCCCAGCTACAGAAGTGATCAAATACTTGCTGATCTGACATCAGGCTTTTTGTTGAACCCTGTACTTAAATCTGCATTTGGTTTAAGTGTTCAAGCTGCAGCTTGGTTATAAAGGCTTGATGATGTAATGTTTTTGTTGGCAAGCTTAACACTTCAAGATGTTCCAGAGTGAATAGTGATGGAGTCTGTCAAGTGCTTTCTTGAAATCTCTGAAGTTTATGATGAGTGAATTTTGCCATTCGGTTCTTTCTTCAGTGATTAGCCTTACAGTGAAAATCTGGTCAACACATGAGCTTTCAGGTCACATTATTCACTCCCTCTCTCAGTCTTTCATGGATATTTTTTCTTTAGTGTTTTTTACTAAAATGAGTTCCTTGAGTTCACTAAACAGAAGTTTGCTGAACTTGAAATAAAGTTTCCATTAAATGACAGAGAAAAGTATCTCTAAAAAAATCACCGGCAAACTGGGTTAAAGCTCATCACAGGAAATGTTGCCAGCCTCTCTTTGGTGGTATGGGGAGGGCCCAGTGCTAAGGCTGCAGGGACTGGGTATGGCTGCCAAATGGCTTTGCCAAAGACTAACAAATCCCGTGACGAATTTTAGGTTAAGTTACTTGTAAATGCTTGTTGTCCACTTGTGCTTTCAGCTGGGATGATTAAACAAAGGCTTTTTAGAGATAAGTGTGTTCTGCTGTAGAGCAAGAGTCCTGTGTGGATGGGCTGCACGCTTTCTGGACACCTGCCCCGGCAACTGCTGCTTCCCATTGGGGTTTTAGAAGTGAGGCGATTAGCAAGCTGCTGCTGAAATGTAGTTATACCCTGAAAAAGGAGGAGAGAAAGAGCACCAGATTTTCCTGAGTGTTTCTCTATTGGTGTTACTCCTCGTGTTTCACTGCAATGATGGAAGGTTTGATCTGCTACATGATTTTTATGGTAGAGTTAAAAGAAAAAGGCAACAAGAATATGAGTTGGCAAGGAAAAGTTCTGCCCTCTTGGATATTTTGTTGTGCTGCTGATAAAATCGATTTGGGTTTTGCCTTGTCTGAAATCTGTTTCCTGTGATGGTTTGGGAGTTCCCAACCCCTTTGTAAAATCCCCCAGACTAGACTCAACCAGCTGGAAGTTAAGGACTGAAGCTCTGTTTACAGCTCAGCACAATGGACCAGCAGATATTTACACTATATACAGAATATTTACAGAAATATACAAGTTAAAGGTAATACAGAAACACAATTCCCCTCCCAGAAATCAGAGACCCCAGAAGGGGCTCCCAACCACCCTTCCACCTTCTCCCCACCCCTGTACCTTAGCCCAAGGTTTGCCTTACGCGCAAGGTGAATTTGGAGGATCAGCTGGGGGGGGTTAGAAGAAAAAGTGGTTAGTGAGGTTACTCAGCAGAGAGGAGAAAAGCCCAGCAGCTAGACAGCCCTGAGAGTGTCTGCAAACCAGAATGTCTTGTCTTTGTTTTGTATTCTTAGTCTTAAACATCTCAGCAAGCCTATGAGTGAAGTAGACATCACCATTGTTTACTTTTCACAACCTATAATACAATTTTCTCTATTAAAATATTCCAATTAGCCTCCAACCAGCACATATGGGCTTCATGTAGTTGAGAATATTCTACTGAATCAGTGATCAGTTTGAAGTAATTTGTCCCTATCCCTTGGTGTTTTCCATTAAAATTTCCCTTAAGAGCAAGAAGGTGCTGCTTCTGCATCTTTAGAAAAAACTGAAGCAAAAGAAATGTGACATCTAAGTCCAGATTTTCAAATCACAGTCTTGTATATGAAATTTAAAATCACCATATTTTACACAATTAATTAGCATTCAGTTCCTTGTGGCAGTTTGTGTTCAAAGCATGACCTTGATAGGTGTTACTTCATACTGCAAAGTGCTCTTCAGTCCCACCAGCCAGCTCTAGCAGTGAGGTGTGGTGGGACCATGCTACAGCCCTTGACCTGCAGCACTATTAGTTGTGCCTCTGCCCTCAAATCTACAGGAGTTCCTCGATGTTGGTACCAGCAAAACTCAATGTGCCAGACTGGTTGAAGAAATAACAAAAAGGTTGCAATTATAGCATACAAAAATAAATTTAAAAAATCTCTTGTCCTGGGGCTGTTGCATGAATTATATTTGTATTATTTCCTATTTTCATAAACTGTTGATATGGATTCTTCCTAGAACAGAATTATTTTCACTGTCTTCCCTTTCCCTGGCAAAGGCTGCTAGCTTTTTCTTTGGCATTCTATTTTATGTTTCCTCACCCCCCCTTTTTTTTTTTTTTTCATTTCCTCTCATCCCAGAAAAGATGAAAGAAAAGCAGAAGGCTTTGATAGATTTGTTGCCTGTAAATCTGTGAAAGGTGCTACTAAAAATCTCAGACTGAAAGTCTGAGATACTGGAGAGGATTCAGTTAAGAAGCATGGCTGATGTGGTCAGTAAAGGTCTCTGCCGGTGTGATGGTTTCCCTAAAGCCCCAGCTCTTGATGCTGGGTTTTCTTGAGAACTTTTTCACTGACATGCAGGAAAATGTGATTTCTGTTTTTCTTGTTTGAAGAGATGAGATTGACAACATGACTAGAGCAGAACATGTACTGAGAGCTGTGGAAATAAAGCAGTGAATGAAAGGACTCCAGTTTTACTCATAAAAATGTATTTGTTTTTAAGCCAATTTCATGAGTTTGGGTTTGTTTTTTTTTTTTGACATTCGGATTTCCCGATAATGAAATGTTTAAAAGTATCCTTGAGACTGTTAAACTGTTCTACTCTGCTACTTCATAACATTTCACTGCCCTTGACTATTTGCTCTGTATGATTTGAAATGTCTGTACTTTGTATTTTTTTTTCCCTTTCCTTTCACTCTCCCAGGTAGACGTCTGGTGCAGTTCTCCAAGCTCTTTAATGAATATAAAGCATGCTTTCCTCCTCACATTTTTCCTTTGGACTTTTTTTTTCCTAACAAGACATGGTTTTAAGAATTGTAATATTAGACATCTGGATTTATTAAAGCCCACAATGATGAGTATGGAGAGGGTTTTTGTTTTTTGTTTGGTTTTTTTTTTGGAAAGAACACTTAATTTTCACCTTTGCATAGCAAGATTATCTTTGAAATGCAACCAAGGAGCAGAGCAGGTGTTCCTTTGCTACAAAGGTCAGCTCGTCTGCCTATGTTTGAATATGCCACCATGAAACTCTCCATTTTCCATATTTGCTGTTTCTTTTGAAAATTGGTTTATTGATAAATGTCCTGGAGGGCTGTTTATGTAGTGTAGTTCTTCTCAAGGTGCTTTCCAAATGCTACCACAACAAGGCTCTATAGCCTCGGCAATTCCACAGAGGGTTAGCTGTGGACGTGCAAAGATCTGTGGGCTTGTTGGAGGGCAATGAGGCTTGTTGGAGGCCAAGGAGGGATATGTGGCAGACTGTGACTGAAGGTAATAGTTCTGATTCCCAACTCATTTTGGAGGTATGCTGTGAGGGGCACTTGTACTGGCTGTAGAAGATAGTTGGACCTTGAAAAGGCCTGTGGCCTCCATGGGAGCAAAGCTTCTCTTCCCACCCTGCTGCTCCTGTGCAGCATGCTTCTCTGGATATTTCTCATTCTTGGTTTGTGACCATCAGTGGTGTAAATAAGGAGCAGTGGCCCTATTCTCATTGTGTGCACACTGCAGCGAAGCCACTTGGCATAGGTGGAACATTTCTCCTTCAATGGATCTATGCATTAAAATATTTAGTGAGTGTGTCACAATCGCTGTCTGCTCTTACTGCTCATGGCCGTGAGCCTTGTATTACTGACTTCACCCACGAGTGCCTTGCACCCCATTTTACCCTGCTACTGACTTTTTCCTTCCATATAAAGATGAGAGTTTGGGCTATCAGATTAAGAACTGAACTGTACCTTTGTTATAGGTACTGGTATCGCTGCTCCTGTTCAAGGCAGCAGATTTGAAGCTTTACACTTTAATTATGTAAACAAAAGGAGGCCTAACCATCCCTGCCCAAGTCACGGAGGCCTGAGGAAAATTAATGCCCTAATATTAGTTAATTGCTTTGAAGATAAATATTGAAAATAAAGTTCTAAGTGTCTTGGTAAATGTTGTTTCCTTTATTACGGCAATGCATCTCATTTTATGCCACAGTCATCTGCAGTAGCATCAGGTTTGCGGTGATAAAGCAAGCCCAGCAACGTGCTTTACAAACCACCATCAGCACAGGGCTGGCTTGAGCTGATTGGTGTTCAAAGCCAGTGGACGCTCGCTGGCACCAACAGCTACACGAGCGAAAAACGAAGCCTGCCTGCCCACAACCACAGCCCTCAAACCGCAGCGCCTACAGCTGTCACGTACATCCCTCGGTGGGTTGAAGAAGGCCGCTCCGTTCTCACAGGCTGCTGTCACTGCAGAGCCCTCCTAAAGCCATGTGGGGCCAGCGGAGCTACGGCAGCAGCTCTTGGGTCGGCAGCGATGCGGCTGTGCTGTCGACCTCCGTGCTCTTTCCCTGCTGCCCTTGCAGATTCCTGACTGTAGGCTACAGCATGTGGAGTTGGTTGGCAGCCAAAATAAACCAAGAGAGGGAATTGAATAAAGAGCAGGTGTTGGCACATGCACAGACATACTGGCTGGGAGCTGTTGCTGGAACAGGATTTCCAGGGGCAGCCAGCTCACTGATGTTTGCCACCAGCCCAGCCCCAGCACAGCAGACATTTTGCATGCCTGTGGTAGTCGTCTTCCACATTTGAACATCCATGGTCCACTCAGCTTAGCAGCAGCTTTTGCAGTGTCCCACATGCCTCTGCATTTGATGTCCAGACAGGATATTAGCCAGATAAGTAGTTATTACTCACCAGGTATCTTGCACCTGGACTACAGCTGGTGGGACACCGTGGTGCCATTAGTTCTGGGGAAAGTGTAGCAACTTAGATGCTTGCAGGAGCCTGTGTGGCTGAGATGATGTGCTGCACAAGTTGAGGCTTTAGAGGACCTGAAAGCTTCCTGATCACTAGATGAACTTATCCACCTGAGGTGACAAAAATATGTCTGTTTCCACCTAGTCTAGCTTCCTCTCTAATAATCTATTTCATATCTTTGGACAATACATTGTCCTGATTCTTGTTCTGGACATTGTCATCTTTGCATTAAGATCTGCATGTTGTAGCTGCATCCAAGATGTTGAATCTTTCTCTGCACTTAACCTATAAGAGTGTTACATATTTTGGATGTCTCTCCTTGCTTTCCTTCAGAGTAATTTCTTGGTCAGTCGCTTTTGAAGCACCTACATTAAGGTTTGTTGTGTATTTAAGTGCAAACTGGCATTTACTTTGAAGCTATCCTCATAGGTTGCTTCCATGCACACCAGTCAGTCACTATTATTAACTCATAAAAAGTAAGCTGATGAATGTTATTGCACGCTCTGCTGTCAGTTTATTCCCCAAAAGCATGAGAGGATTGTTTTCCTACTCTGTAGTCAGTTGTATTAATCTTGTATGTCCTATTGAACCACAGTTCACGAGCTTCTTATCTGCATCATATTGGTCTGTGCTGACTCTTGAGTTATGTGCCTAAGGACATGTTAATCATTGTCCACTTACACATGAAAGCCAGTGCTTCATCCTGCGTATTTCCCGTGATTCTGAAGTCATATCCAAAAGATTTTGCTAGTTTTTTTCTTGAGTTGTAAGCACTGTCTCTAGAGATTGTATTTTTTGATGTGTCATCGCACCATGAGGTGCAGTTTCCAGAATGTGTATTTTGCTGTATGAACAATTTTCCAGTCTATGTGAGGGAGAAGGTTATGGATGCTGAGAAACCGCTTCAGGGAACTCTGTGTCTTGTGTCCCTATCCCAGACTGTGCGGAGGAAATCCATGCTGCTGGGCTTGCCCTTTCTGAGTCAAATTCCTTATCAATTTTTTTTCCTTTCTTAAGAATTACAGGGGATAGATTTAGCAAGTAGTAGTCTTATGATCTTACCAAAACTGAAGGACATTTTCCACCTCTATATGAAGAAAACCACGTCTCAGCATTTCCACTTAGTCCCTTTTTTCACGATCAGGCCAAAGTCAAAGTTACTTGGGTATCCCTGAATGTGAACTGGTAGAATCTTAAATATTTATTTGGGTTGTGTGTAGGATAAAACCTGAATTCCTGAATTTCCAGTGTTTGTAGTTTTGAGAACTGGTCTCAAAGGCTTTCAGATTTTTTCATTGTCATTGCTTTTGCCATGATCCTTATAATAATTTCTTTAAATCAGTTGAGTTGGTGACTTTTGTTTTTCCCCAGTTGATGCTGTAGTTCATTTTGAAGTAATGACTGTTTAAATCAGTACTAGTGTTGTGTACAGTCCCAGTTTATTTGATAAACTAAATATAAATGTGTCAAGTTCCCTTGCTGTGTTTAGTGAACACTCCCTGAGCACTGAACAGAGATGAAACTGTATGAGGAAGGAACTTAGATATATATTAAATGAAAAAATTCCAGTTCTTTGCTGTGCTCTGGAAATACCATGAATAACAATTTCCACACACAGAAAAAAGGAAAAAAAAAAACCAAAACCAAAAAACCTGCTCACCTCTTTTGTCAAAATACCTCTTCATTTAATGTGGTCTTTCAGTTCTCATACTGAATGAAGACTTTGCCCACTGCAGGTATATTTATGGTTAACCTGTATATTTCGAATATTGTCCTTACTGTACAATCCGCTTCCACTGCAGGAAATGGAGAGAAGAGAGGTTGCTTCCACCTCTGCCAGGGTAAGGAGCAACTTTCTTACTTAAGAGACCATTTTGAGTGTTTACTAAATCCATTGTTAGTCACCTAGGGATGTGATTAACATGGGGGATTTCAACCAGAAAAAATGCCTTTCTTCATTATGTAACCTCATGTCAGGAAAGATGACCGACCTGTTACGTATCTTTCAAGTGTTTTATTGACATTATATATATAGCTAAAGGTAATAGAGAAAAAAATACTGATTCCCATTTAAATGAACAGTTTTTAGCTCTGGCCAGGTATTTTCTGTAGTTAGTAGATTTTTGTCCTTGAGTGCACTAAAACTTGGCTTAAAAGAGTACAGCAATAAGAGAAATTGCATCAGTTTACTTGATAGGGTATTTGTTTGCTGATGAGGTGGTGCTCAGTGCACTGCATTCAGGAGCTGTCAGATGTGTATGGCAGCATCCTCAGCACTGTGTTGTAGCTTAGCCCTTCCATGGCAAGAGGTGTTTTTAGAAGAAGAGTTAGATCCTGTTACCTCTTGCCCTGCAGGCATCTCTCTGAACAACCCGTTGCAACACACGTGCAGACTCTTAGCAACAAGTTAAGAATTACTTTATTGACTACGTATTTCTGGGCAAACTCAAAAGAAGTGACACTTCTCCAGCAGAGGGTATTGTCTGGGAAACCTGGTACATGCAAATGCTTACTTTAATTTCACATTGCGTGTGTGTATACATATACATATATATATATATAAACCCTCTGTCTAGTTTCTTAATGAAGCTCATAGATCATTCTTGGACTGCTGTAGCAGTCCTTGTGACTAGAGCCAATGGTAGCATGTTGTCCATTGATGGCTGGAGGCCATGAATCTACAAATGATTTAAATTACACAGTTCTGTCTTTTCACTAGAATAGAATTTAAATAATTAATTACAAATGTATTTTATTTTCAAACTAGACATTTAGTCTATTTTTGTTCCTTTTCCTCATGACATGCAGCTGAGATGATGAAAAACTTGCTTGTAATTCCTATAGCACTTGCAGTGTTGTGCATGGCAATTAAATTTCATGGTGTGCTTTTATGCTACAAAATAGTAATTCTCATTGAATCCCTGTCTCTTCCAAATATTATGAACTTCATAATTCTCTTATAATTCCCTATAGTTGACATAATTGATAATATTAAGAAATCTGAAGCGGGAAGCATTTTCTTGTGCTTATGCACAGAGAATGTGATTGGAATAAGTACAGCTTTGCTTAGTTTAGGAGCTGTGATGGCTTCTGGTGAGGAGCTCCAGAACAAACAGTGCAGCTGGTTTGTTTCAGGTATATCACAGAATCACAGAATTGACCAGGTTGGAAAAGACCTCTAGGATCATAGAGTCCAACCTATAACCTAACCCCTTCTAGTTAACTAAACCGTGGCACCAAGTGCCTCATGCAGCCTCCTCTTAAACACCTCCAGGGACGGTGACTGGGCCATCTCGTAGGGGCAGCCCATTCCAATTCCAATCACTCTTTCTGTGAAGAACTCCTTCCTAACATCCAGCCTAAACCTGCCCTGGCGCAGTTTGAGACTGTGTGCTCTTGTTCTGTCACTGGTTGCCTGAGAGAAGAGACCAGCCCCGCCTGGCTACAACCTCCTTTCAGGTAGTTGTAGAGAGCAATGAGGTCTCCCTTGAGCTTCCTCTTCTCTAGGCTGAGCAGCCCCAGCTTCCTCAGCCACTCCTTGTAGGGCTGTGCTTCAGCCCCTTCACCAGTCTCGTTGCCATTCTCTGGGTATGTTCCAGCACTTCAACATGTTTCTTAAATTGCAGGGCCCAGAACTGGCCACAGTAATATAATGATGTTCATAGTAGAAGAGTAGGTGTCTCTTTGTTGTAGCCCTGGAAGAGTGGAGGAATGAGTCCCAGGGACACTGCGGGCAGATAGCTGTCGTGAGCACATCTGGTGAAAACTGGAGATCTGTATGCCAGGAAGATGTGAGGAAGTGACAACACAGATAGGCAGCTGTTTGGGGACTGTACCTGAGTGATGGAAGCAGAGTTTGTTTGACTGTTGAAAAATCATACTACAATGAGAGTTTGGTTTATTATTTGGGGGTTCTTTTGTATCTGGGTTTTTGACTTCAATAATTTTCCAAGATTTATATTCAGTTTCTGTGTCCTTCATAACATATATTGCTGCTTAGTCAGCTTATCATTTACATAATGCTGAACCATTAAAAACCACATCTGAGAATTTCCATAACACCATTTTGTTTCTTTCAGTTTGCATAGAAAACAAAAAGGCTAAATAAATAAAATCAGTAGATGAGGAGCTGGTGAGAACTTGGCATGACCTATAGTCACAACTACCTGCGGATGATCATTGTAAGTCCTTGATTTCAGTTGCTCCGATATGTTCTAACAGTATTTGGCTATCACTCTCAGAAATGATGTTGAAATACTTTTAACAAGCAAATAAATGTTTAGCTAAGTTGGCTCAGCTCTTTCTGAGACCAAGGATGATTTGGTGAGAAATGCTTCACGTTTTGTTCCCTGCCCTAGTTTTGATGCTTCAGTGTTGTGAAGGTGCCGGTGAAGCTGTGCTCAAAGGTAAAACATGGGATAACTGAGCTGCTTCCAGGGTTTCAGCTTTGTCCCTGTGACTGCATTCATGGTGAGCCCATGGGGAACAGTGTTGTGCTTTACTCGAAGCAGAGGATAAATAAGATGCAGTTGTGTCAAGGTTGTGCCAAAGACCACACTGAATCATAAAGATAAAATATTGAGGATCTGTTTATATACTATTTAGTGTTTCTTTGATGCACTGGAGAAGAGTCTAACAGTTCATACTCTTCTACTATAAGGTTTTCAATGTTGTTTGTTCTCTGTGTGAATGCCTAGGTGAAACAGTGGAGAAGATTAACAATGCTGAATTTCAGATCTGAAAATAATGCATAAATGTAAACCAGGTTTGACCTTTAACTGCTCTGAGAACAAATGTGCAGCTACTTCTGTCTGGCAAAAGTAATAGAGGGTATCATTTTAAAATATTTTAGGAATAAAGTCCAGAATGTATGAAATGGATACTCTGCAGGCATCAAAAAATAGTATGAAGCCTCTGTTAAGTAATTTTTACAGGTATTTTTCAATTAAACTGGTAGCCATTTAATGAGCTCACATGACTCAACACAGTCAGTTTGTACTGTAACTAGGTGAGGAATTGTCCATCAGCCCTGTAAAACCTGAATTATTTGAAATTAGTTCAGCCAGGCAATCTGCAGGGCAAGTGGTCATAAAAGTATCTAAGTAACACAGTCTGAGTTCAATTCTTTTAAATTTTTGTCACTGTCTGTAATGATTTTACCATACATATACATGTACGTAGTTTAACCTTTACTGGTCAGAGCTGATTTATTGTAAGTGTCTGTGTCAAGGTCTGGATGGTGAAATACATGCTCTTAAGAAGCCATTTCTATTGAATAAACCAGGTGGAATTTTTGAAGAATGTAAAGGTTGCTTCTAGAAAGGGCTGCCATCTGGTCAGCATCCAGAATTTCCAGTCAGTGAGAGTTTTAGGTGAATATTTGGCTTTATGTTTGTGTCTAAACCCCAGTGAAGCATATGCTGAAGGTAGATGGTTACTCGTTTACTGAGAGTGAGAACTGAGTCTCTTGGTACCACACAGGTCACAGCTGTCAGTTCCTGTGCTCATGTATTTGCAGGTGAAGATACCTTGCCTTCTAGAGATACTCCAAGTGAGGCAGTATACCAAACTGGGGTAGGATGCAAGGGATGGGAGTTGTCAACAGTTCAGGACAGTTCAGGTGATCACCGTAGTTCATAGCTCTAAGGGTAGGTGTTTTTCATCCTGCTGTGATAATCCATTTGTTCTGTGCCATCTGTAGTAGGGTGGGAGGGAGCTTAGTGAGTGTTTGACCTGATGGTATACTGCTCTAAAGCCAGTAAATAGCAGCTTGTGTTTATAAAACATCTTTTTCTTTACTTTCATTAAGCATGGCTTTTCATGGTGAGGGTGGAGTTGGTTAATCTGATACTCGTCTGTTACTTTTTACTGCATGCTCCAGTTTACCCCAAACTCACTGCTTGGGGGTAGAACCCTGCACCTTACAAAGTCAGTAAGAGTTCTGCTAGGCTTGTCTACATTTCCCCACTGAAGCACAGCAGGGAGTAGCATTTTGTTCACATGTGGCCATACACTGAGGAGCTTCATTCCAGTCCTTCCATGAAATTGCAGTAGAACAAAGCTGATTCGAGTTAATTTGTTTCTGATTCTAGAAATGTAACACTTTCAAAATTGGCTTCAAGGTCATTAAGGATGTGATTTAGTGGAAGACTTGACAGTATTAGGTTTATAGATGGACTTGATGATCTTAAAGGTCTTTTCCAACCTAACTTCTATAATTTTAGGCATTTTGGGGTTTAATGGCACACTGACTGCAGAGACAGTACTATTGATTTTATTTTATTCAATCACATACCATAGTGCCTTCCCAGAAACCTTCGAGGCTGGTTATTTAGCTGTTCAAAGTTGAAGCAGGGTGGTGCTTTTTGATATTACAGTGGTGTTGCCTGGGACAGGGCCTCAGGCTTTGACCTTCATGGAAAGTGACTTACAAAGCAAACAACAAGCACCCAGCTCTGCAGAAAGGGATGTTACTCTCCCACCAACCAGTCACTCCACCTTTGTACCATCATTTTTTTCACCAGTTTGAATTACAAACCACCCTTACTCTTGTACATATGGTTTGCATAAGTTTATTTGCATACATTACTGACTCCTAAGAGCAAGTCGTTGGTTGCTCTACAGACTACAGATCCTGCTCCCTCAGTCCTGGTGCCAGGTGTTGCTGCAACGTCCTCCTGTGAAATGGAAATGGGAAAAAGGGTGCATTTGGTTAACTGTGATGGGAATGCCCCATGCTCGGTCTCTACACTGTCTGCTCTGCTATGTATTATTCGTGGAGTTTTCTACAAGCTGGTAGTGTTCCAAAGTGATAGGAGGAATTTTGTAAAAAGTGTCTTAATCTTCGCAAATACCGAAGTGAACGGAGGAGATGTTTTTTAAGGTGTTCAAAATATTCTTGCCAAGAGTAATGTCTGGTATTCAGTGCAACTGTTCAGAAATGTAAGCTCATCAATGTTTTTGAAATTATGTGTCGAGCCCTCCAAGGCATCCAATGCACAGTGCATCTGCCAAAGGAATGGTGGCACACAGAGAAAGTAGAGAGTAGAATGCTCTTTTGGATTAAGGATTTCGAACTGCTTTACTATAGCTGCAGTACCTGGTACCATTTCTCACAGAAATGGGGGTTATGTGCTTGCTCAGGGTAATTAATTTGCAATGGAAATAGCCTCTTCTCTCAAGAAGTTCAAAGTGTTATCAACACTAGAAACTCACTGCTCATATGCTGTGCTTAATTAGGTGCCAGTGTTTTGTTTATCAGATACTCGAGGCTGGAATGGGTTAGGAGAGCTTCTGCATCAGCGCTGTGGGGCTTTTGGGCCATGCCCACGTCATGGTTGGTGAAGGGGAAGTTGTCTGCCGTGACCAGGCATTTTGAGGGGCGGGCAGTAATGAAAGAAGGAAATTGCAGGCTATGGGAAAGCATATTAAGCTATGAATCACTAAATCCTCTTGCTATCAGCTGACAAGCCTTCTTCCATAAAATAAAACCTATTATTGTGTTCTTTGTCATTTTCTGTGACTCAAAGGCCTCACCTTCTGTGTCACCTTCTGTGAACTCTAATAGGGGATTGTGTCTGTTTTTAGCCAAACCCATTTTTGTATAACTTAGTACTCCTGTGCGTGTCCAGAGTACATGTCTGTGCCGTTACATATGCTTTCCCCTGTGAGTATATGTTGACCATCTCAAGTACTTGCCAGTAGCTGTAAGAGGTATCTCACAGTCAGGCTGGGTACCATCACATCCACATTTCTCTGATCTTCCTCAATAGCAAACACTGCCAACACGTTCATCATACCCTGTTCTTCCATCGAATTCTTTGTGACCTCTCAACTTCTTGCTTGTATCAAAACATCGAGGGCTATAGCTATTATATTTATCTGCATGAGTTAGAGAAGGAAGATGATACTGGCACTTGTTAATTTTATTTTGTGTTTGGATGCTTCCTGTCGAAGAGTGCAAGAAGAAATCTTTGTCCTCCACATCACTAGTTTCAGGGCAGCATAGCTTAGGTCAGGGTAATTTTGAACTGATGGCTAATTGGCCTGAAATAAATGCGCTGTGTCAGCCTTAACATCTCTCTGCCAGGAAAATCACAACTCCACGGAAACTTTTATGGTCATTGTGACAGTGGAATAGCACAGCTGAGCACAGTGTGCTGTTGTGCAATTTTCCTGTTGTGAAGTTGATAAAGTGCCCCTTTGTGACCAACAGAGAGCAGTGACGAAAATCACAGGTAGATGAAGGCAGGAGATGCACATCAGTTCTCTCACTTTGGAAAAGGAGGGGAATAGAGCTGGTACATCTGCTGCAGCTCACCATGCCATCAGCACACACTGTCTGTCCATTCTGTCGATGCACACTAGTAAGCAGCATCTGCTGCTGCCTACCCAATGGCAGTACTACAAACATCAGTTTAGGGAACTTGGAGAGAGACTTTGGGATAAGCATGAGAAGCTATATCTCCATTTCACCATCATTTTTACTGTTGCTTGTGGACTGGCCTGCTTCATGTTGGCTGTGTTTTTGGATTTTGGCTGGTTCATGGTTGTTTTGATTTTTGGGGGTTTTTTTTGGTTTGGGTTTTTTTGTGGTGATTTTGAGGATGGTGAAGTGTTGCAATTGATTTTGAAAGGACCAACATTTTGTTTTGTCTGTATCCTAATAAAAATAAATGTAAAGCTGTAGCTAGTGATTTGGGAGCTTAGTTTCTATGTTTAGTGGGATCTAGTATTTTGATTCTTCTTTGTTTTGTAATATATTGCCTAAGCAATGAAATCCATCCTGTGTTCCACTTGGTTGTGCACCATTTAACTGTCTGGTGCTAGCAGAATATATCCTAATTTAGTTGAATTGTTGTTACTTCTATGCCATTTTAAGCATCAGTGTTTGCCACTTATTATCATTAGGCTAAGGTGATTGCCTTTAGAAGGCTCCTAATAAGGAGTACCTTCCAATTAAGCGGAATGCGTTGTGCTAAGAAGCTCCTTACAAGAAAAGATGTCAGAGTTCTGTGTTGTAATAATTCTACTGTTTCATCTTCCTATAACTTATGCTGTCATATCTCGCAGAGGTGGTCTCTGCTTTGGATGATGATCATCCATTCTTGCTTTTGATGAAGTAAAATACAATGCAGCAGGGTTACTGCCCTGAAATCTATCACATGCCTTTGGAAAAAACTGATATGCAGATATGCAGTTATGAAAATTTCCAATTACAAGAAGCCAGGAACAAAGCTATTTAGACAAATCTTCGGAACTCGGCCAGATGAAATTAAAAAAAAAAAAAAAATTGCCCTTGGGAACTCAGAGGATTGGTCTTTGCACATGTTCTGGAAGTGAAGCTCCTGCTGTTGAGAATCCAGAATCTGCATGGATTGTCTGAGTTCTATTTGTCATTTATCAATGATAGCTGCTGCTGTTCATTTTGGACAGATTTTGGTAGGCTCTCAATTATTTTATTTGTCAGCATTATTAATTTGCTGGTCTATTGACTATTTTTCCAGGAGAGAAAGGGAGATCTCTTGTGGTTAGACTGCATAACTAGAGGCCCTAGGCTCTTTTTCTGGGTTTCTCAGACATTTTCTATTTCACCTTGTATTAGGTACCAAACTCTTTAATACTTTACTTTTACTTTGGCAGTAAATTTGACCTGAATATTACTTTACTTGCTTCACACCAGTGTCTCAAGGCTAAGTGTAATGCTGGTAGTGCTTATTAATATCTTTGGGTAGCAGCAGTTAAGGACAGAAAGGGTAGTGTTGCCTCTTTAGTCTCTTGCATTTGATCCTGTTCCTTTGCACCCTGTCCCCATTTAGGCTTCTCTGGCTATTCTTAAGATCCCCATTCTGGAAACTTTATATCACCACCTAGCTTTCCCAAACGTTTTTTTCCATTTTCCCAATGTAAAGCCACTCCTTGTTACTTAATTGGGCAGGAATGTGTGGAAAGAAGTCACTTCACACTCCTTGCCTTGAATGATTTCCAAGTCTTCTGTTCACTGAAAACTGGCTGATATGATTACCTGCTTAGTGGATGAGGGAAAGGCTGTGGATGTTGTTTGCCTAGACTTTACTAAAGCATTTGACACTGTCTCCCACTATATCCTTCTGCAGAAAATGACTCCTCACACCTTGGATATATGGTTACTTCACTAGGTAAAAAACTGGCTGGATGGCTTAGGCCCCAAGAGTGGTAAAACGGATGGAGATGAATCCGTTGGTGGCCAGACACTAGTAGTGTTTCCCGGGGCTTGGTGCTGGGGCCAGTTCAGTTTAATAGCTTTTATCAATGATCTGGATGGGTGATTGCACTGTCAGTAAGTGTGCAGATGACACCAAGCTAGGAGGAAGTATTTATCTGCCTGAGCATAGGAAGGCTCTGCAGAGGGACCTGGACAGGCTGCATCGATGAACTGAGGCCAGTTATATGAGCTTCAACAAGGCCTAGTGCTGAGTCCTGCACCTGGGTCACAACAACCCCATGCAACACCACAGGCTTGGGAAGAGTGGCTGGAAATGGAAGAGTGGTTGGATAAGGAATTGGCTGGATGGTCGAACCCAGAGAGTGGCGATCAATGGCACAATGTCCACCTGGAGACCAGTGCCAAGTGGTGTCCCTCAGGGGTCAGTGCTGGGACCAGTGCTGTTTAACATCTTTGTCAGTGACATGGACAGAGGAATGGAGTGCACCCTCAGCAAGTTTGCAGATGACACCAAGCTGTGTGGCACAGTCGACTTGCTAGAGGGCAGGGATGCCATCCAGAGGGACCTGGACAGGCTGGAGAGTTGGGCCCAGGCCAACCTGATGAAATTCAATAAGGCCAAGTGTAAGGTCCTGCACCTGGGTAGGCACAATCCCAAGCACAAATACAGGCTGGGTGGTGAATGGCTGGAGAGCAGCCCTGAGGAAAAGGACCTTGGAGTCTGGGTTGATGAAAAGCTCAACATGAGCCTGCAGTGTGCACATGCAGCCCAGACAGCCAACCGAGTCCTAGGCTGCATCAAGAGAAGCGTGGCCAGCAGAGCAAGGGAGGTGATTCTGCCCCTTTACTCTGCTCTCGTCAGACCCCACCTGGAGTACTGTGTGCAGTTCTGGAACCCTCAGCACAGGAAGGACATGGAAGTGTTGGAGCGGGTCCAGAGGAGGGCCACAAAGATGATCAGAGGGCTGGAGCAGCTCTCCTATGAGGACAGGCTGAGGGAGTTGGGGCTCTTCAGCCTGGAGAAGAGAAGGCTTCGAGGGGACCTGATAGTAGCCTTCCAGTATCTGAAGGGGGCCTACAGGAAGGCTGGGGAAGGATTATTTACAAGGTCCTGCAATGACAGGACAAGGGGCAATGGGCTTAAACTGGCAGAGGGGAGATTTAGACTAGATGTTAGGAGGAAGTTCTTTACAGTAAGGGTGGTGAGGCACTGGAACAGGTTGCCCAGGGAGGTTGTGGATGCTCCCTCCCTGGATGTGTTCAAGGCCAGATTGGATGAGGCCTTGAGTGAGCTGTACTAGTGGGAGGTGTCCCTGCCTATGGCAGGGGGTTGGAACTAGATGATCCTTGAGGTCCCTTCCAACCTTACCATTCTATGATTCTGTGATTCTATGAAAGCTGCCCGGCAGAAAAGGACCTGGGGATGCCGGTTGACAGCCAGCTGAGCATGAGCCAGCAGGGCGCCTGTCAGACCGAGAAGGCCAACAGTCTCCTGGCCTGGCTTTTACAGAGACAACAGAATGAAGCTCTCAAATGAACTGGAGAGAAAACAGAATTGTATTTGGAGAGAGAGATACAGAAAGACACTGCAAAGCAGATACAACATCCATAGCAACCCCCTTGAATTTTCCCCCAACCCAAAACTAAATCTGCAATCCCCAGTGCTCCAATCCTCCCCCTCATGCCTCTGCCATCTGTAGGCCTAAACAGAGGTCTCTGGAGGCCCCAAAACAGGCTTACTCCTTATGTGTTTGTCCCCATAAAGGCAGCTCCTGCCCGACACAGAGCTGGAGGGGAGGGAAGGAGAGCAGCTGGCCTCACCCTGAGTTTGTAAAGAGATAGCAGAATTATGGGATTGAATAACAATTTTCTAATCCCTAGAAGATTTTTTAACCTATAGTCCCCAACCTGGGACTATCAGGAATAGTGTGGCCAGTAGGACCAGGAAAGCAACTGCCTCCCTGTACTGAGCACTGCAGAGGTCACAGCTTGAGTGACGACAGTTTTGGGCCACTCACCACAAGAAATACATTGAGGTGCTGGAGCAGGTCCAAAGGAGGGCAACAAAGCTGGTGAGGGGTCTGGGGAATGTGTCTTCTGAGGATTGCCTGAGGGAACTGGAGTTGTTCAATCTGGAGAAGAGGAGACTGAGGGGAGACCTCATTGCTCTCTGCAACTACCTGAAAGGAGGTTGTAGTGAGGTGGGTGTTGGTCTGTTGCCCTTAGTAACAGGTCATAGAACAAGAGGAAATGACCTCAATATGCACCAAGGGAGATTTAGATTGCATAGTAGATGAAACTTTTTCACAGAAAGGATTCTCAGATACAGTAGGAGGTTTCCAAGAGAAGTGGTTTAATCACCGTCCCTAGAGATGTTTAGAAGACTCATAGATGTGCTCTTGAGGGACATGGTTTAGCACCCAGACTTGATAGAGTCAGCTGATGACTGGATTTGATGATCTTAAAGGTCACTTCGAGGTAACTTCAAAGTTTTCTTTTTACCTAATTTCTGTAAAGAGAGATTAAGTTGTTTTCCATCTGCTCTGTTTGGCAGATTGCTTCAAACAACAGAGCACAGAGTGTTTCTTTTTTAAGTTTGAACTTCCACTTGGTGGTTTGTGTCACTTTGTATTCACCAGCTCCTGTGTGTTGATATTGTGATGCTGAGCAAATGATGCTGCTATTCCCACACTGCTTCAAAATCTGCTTTGTACCTGGACAGTGAATCATTCTTACATACTCATGGTTCCCTCAGCTGCAAAATGTGTGGCCAGGAGAGTTTCTGTTGGCATACCAGCCATGTGGGGATTGCACCCAGTGAAATATTTTGCTCTTGCAAAGGCACCCATCAATACTTTTTCCATTTTATTGCTTTCCTGTAGGCCTTCATGTTTGAGGTCTCAAGAATACTCTCTGGTGCTGGGAAATATTTTGCTACATGAACTTGTGGAAGAAAAGGAAATACTTTTTTATTGGATGTTTTGTGAGCCCTTGAACTTCACTGAGGTCTGCATTTAAAGACCACCTAGTCCCATGTTCCTGTGTTAAAAAAAGTCAAGAATTATGACAATTGAGTGTTTTTTTTCTATTTTTAAGCATAGTTCTCCTAGGTAAGGTCAGCATTTACTTGAGTAATGTAATATGCAACAATATGTTTTGAGAACTGTTCAGTGTTAACTACCATTTTCAGGCTCATATTTTTACAGCAATTTGCTTGATTTCAGTCCTGCACAGTTAATTTCTGTAGTAAGATCCAGCTAATACTTGCAGTGGGAGTATAATCTGTTTTCCAGAAATGTACATTTGCTAAAGTGGGAGGTCAAAGATACTTTGAATTATTTTATTTTGAAAGTAGGAGCATTTAATTAAAGTTAAATAAGAGAGCAACAAAACCTTTGTGAGTGTGTCCAGACTCTAAAATAAGTACTACTTATTTTCTGGTGTTTGGCCTTTGACCTGCCTTTGCACAGTGCAGATAGTTGTGCAGTGACAACAGCAATACATGGTCCATGGAAAACCAGCAGCCTCCTATGCCTGAGAGAGAGTGAAGTCTGACTTCTCATCCAGGAGTATAGACACTGTATGTGCAAGCACTTCAAGAATTGAGTGTTTTGCAACATAAATAAGTACAGATAGCTGTTTAGAGAGAGGATTAGTGTGTGGAGTGACCTTACTGTTTTTTAATGTTTCTTCTGTATTTATGTGAGCTTTGAGCTACAAACAGTATTTCTCCTGCTCTGAAAGCTGTAGAGACACACAACCACTACTGCATCTGATGTTGGGGTTGCTCTGAGCAATCAGGTCCTTCAGGCTTTTTCCTGGGGAGGCACTGAGGAGCAAGGAGAAGCTCTTCTGGGGCTGCTGCTTTGTTCTAAGTTTGGGATGTTTTGGTGATGCACACACATTTTTATCATGAGGCAGGGACAGCACAGGCAGCTCCTTGGCAAGCTCTGAAGCTAGTGTGCAGGAACGTATGTATGTTTGTGCCAAAATCTGCCTTGCATTGGACAGTTGTGCACCAACCAAGTTCAAGAGGTAGAAGTGTGCACAATCAAAACCAGAACAGAGTTAATAGGTACCCTTGGCTTTGGAAGAGTTTACATCAAGGTTTAAAATAACTGTTTATTGTATACATTTGGGTATCTCCCGTCTTAATTTTGTGCAGTACTTCTTCAGTTTGGGGTTTTTAAATCCTTGGGGATTGAGTTCTGGCTTGTGTTTCAGCTGAGCCCAGAGGGCAGAAAAAGTGTGAAGTGTATTTGTTGTATATTGAATTTTCCCTGTGATGTTTTTTCTCTAGAGGTTTGGGAGTGGGGGCTTTTGGAACTTGTAATTGTGTGGTGGTTTTGTTTGTTTGTTTGCATCCTACCGATTTTAAAATGTATTCTCTGCATTCCTCTTCAGTCTTTCACCTACAGACTGCTGAGTATGTGGAGGCCAAGGGCAAAATGAATAAAATAGTTTTGGGTATGGCCCATTCTGAATATGTCTGCTTGCATACAAGTCCCAGACAGATCCCTGTCCCAGGGAGGGTACAGATTAGGAGAAGCATTGAAAGAGGTGATAAAATCCAAATATACTTGAGTGCTTTGGTTGTCTCTTTGTGCCCCAGTGGTTCACAGCAGTATAGAAGCAACGTATGGCTGTTGTACATTGCTGGATGGCACAAAGCAGCCAGGGGCATGTCAAATGGAGTCTGGCCCTGTATTCATCATGGAACAACTGACTGCTTAATTTCCACTCTAGTGAACTGGAGGGAAGAAGAGGGATAAAATAATAGGCAAAGAAACACACAGGGCTGAATAAACAAGGCTGAATAAACTGTGCAGAAAGGACGGACACCGAACACTGCTGGTCGAGAGAAAAGACAGCTCCTGCTGTTTGTTTCTGAACATACTGCACAGAAATGTTTTGTGTGGAATGATAGTTAATACCAGCAGCAAAAGCCAGAAAAGCAAGGGGAGGAAAAAAATTCTGGTTTTCAGACCATTGGAAACGTGAGACCCTCACCTATTTTGTCAAGTACAACACAGTATGGCTGAAGCCATGGCTGGAAAAGCAAGTGGATAATGCCAAACAGCAGAGAATTAAAATAAGGAAGTTGAACTGTAGCCTGTGAAAGCAGGTGGTAGATATGTAAATGTTTCTAATTCTAAAAAAAGATATTCATAGTGACAAAGTTTTGCCTTTTTTCCCCTCCCTGGATATGGCATGCTCTCATTTTGCTGGGGAGCAATTCCCTGCCAGTCTTTTGTCAGGCAGTTTGAGCTTTACCAGTGTAAATAATTCTGATGAGAAGAGAGTGGATTTTTCTTCTAAAAAGCGTTTTAGTAACTTTTTAAAAAATCATTTTTGGGGATAACACTTAAAGCTAGAAACTTGGCAGAGTTGCATGCCCAAGCCCTAGAATTCCCCTTCTCTTCCATACTGGTGAAAACCACATCTGGTCCAGCAAACAAATCTGTCACCCCACTGGTCACCCACTGTGGTCAGTTATAGCTTTGTAGCTGGCATATGAGACGTTTGGCTATTGCATGCCTTTACTAATCTCCAACCCACGTAAGACCTTTTGGCATGATAGACACTGTCATTTGCAATGTTTTTGAACAGTGGCATGTTTTGCTTCTCATTTGCACTTTTCATCCTAAGAATATGCTCCCCTCACTGAAGAACAGAGTAATTAATCCTCAGGGATGAGGCTTGGCTGTGGAAATGGAATCATAGACAAAGTAGAGGGTGAAATGTCTGTGTCCCACTACTTTAATCACTTGGAGAAATATCTCCAGTACATATTATGATTTTAAACAGTTTGAATCTTATTTGTAAAGATACCTTAAAACAGTATTTTTTTCCCCCACACTTAAGGTATGTTTTCACTCAAAAGTATTTTCTCATTGGATATTAATTTTTTCAAGATCCCATAAAGCTGTTTGTGCTCTATTTCTTGTTTTTTAGAAACCTCTTTGAGTGTTAGATGAATTACACATCTGTTTCATGTTAGGAAGACTCCTCCAATTTTGCTTTAATTTCTATCCATTAAAATTATGAAGAGTAATCTAAATAGATTAGAAAGATTTCCAAGAGAGACTACTTACTAAAATATTCCAGTAAGTCTGCATTTTAAGTGCAGGTGTTGAGCTCTGTGCACCCTCAGAATATGAATGTTGGTCAGCGTGCCAAGTGTTTGTGCGAGTCAGCCCCTGAGTGATGGCAGGAGAATTTGGGGAGCTTGCTTGATAAACTCCAGTCATTTTTTAATCCTTTACCTCTGCTTTGCATTCTTTCTTCCCTATTGCTGTGTCAGATGTCCTGGTCTTTCTCTCCAGGAGACTCTTGTTCCTCTCTTGTGAGCTTCCACATGTGCACATGGGTTTGCTGTGGTTGTTACAACCCCAGGACCTGAGGGCTGAGAGGAAGACTGCTCCTGCCTCTCTCTCTCAAGCATTCAATCAGACTTTTCAGTTGTTTTTTTTCTTCTGTTACTACTGCATGTGAAGGGTAATCCGGGTTTTAGATTGCTGTCTCCTTGCAAGAGTTCTTCCCCTGAAGGAAAAACATTAAATATGTACCTTTTCCTTAATATATTTTGTAAAGTCTGCTTGGCCTATAGGGGCTAAACTTCTCTTCAGGAAAGAATAGTAAAAACTAATGGAAAAAAGGTACATTTACTGCTCTGGCTTATCTGCAAGGGTAACTGTTGCATATCACACAATTGGAGATAAGATGAAAGATGAAATTCAGTCATCATGAAGAGGTACAATTGCACTGCTTGCAGAGAGTCTTCCATCAGAATTGGGAAGGTGGCGGTGTGGGATGGAGTAGAACTTTCTTTCCAATCACTTCCATGCATCTTGTTACTTTGGGATGATAATGTAGCATTTGCTCTTGTAAATGAATTCTGCTTGGGTTTTGTTTTTTTTTCTCATGTGTGACAGTGATTTTGATTAATAAGTGTGTGTCCTCTCTCTGCGCCTGGGGGTTACATGCCATGGCAGAAAGTGACTTTTGTGCCTGAATGAATGTGTATGAAAATTATGTAGCTTTACTTATGTCGTACCCCACAAAAATTCACAGCTGTAAGGGCTTATGCATAATGGGCTTTTGAAGCCCAAGCAGTTCAATGCTTGGAGTTGTATTCACAAAAGAAGCTCCATAAGACCATCAATGACTCTGTGAGCATCTTGGCACTGTCTGTAATTTTGACAGTTGTTGTTGGAATTCCTTTACAGGAATTTTACATCTCATGTATAATTTTAAAGCAGATCTTTTAGAATGTTGTTACTGACCGTTTCTAATAAATTTATATGGGTTTGGAGTAGTTCCTAGGAGGCATCTTTGGAACCCTCTTGACCTCCTCCTTGGGCAGTTCTCCAGGATTTTCTGTAAGAATTATCTCTAGGTGGCATCCTAAGTGACTGGAAGGTATTCCTAAGAGCGAACAAGGGCCAGTTCTGGGAGCTTGAGTCACCTGTGACATTGAGTTACAGGTATTGTCTTTGAACTCTATACATACAGGCTTTGTCTTGGAATGTTCATGAAACAATGTGGTGGTGGTGGTAGTAAAGTCCTCCGTACTGGCTGAAATTATACAGGACTTCTCTCTTGTTTTTATCCACTGTAGGTGTTCTCTGCCTGCCAGACAGCTTGAACCTTCACAAAGAACAGCAGAGGTCAAACAAGCCTGGCGAAGTTCAGATGTTCAGCCAGTCAGAGCTGAGGACCATCGAGCAGTCTTTACTTGCTACACGTGTGGGGAGCATTGCTGAACTCAGTAAGTACAAGGCTGTTGATGCTGTTTTGGTTTCTTTCCTCAGAGTAATGCAAACCTGCTTGCATTGGGTGGTGTTGCAAAGAGGAGATGAGAGGGCACATGTAGTTTTGAAGCAAACACTGGGTCAGATCTAGCTGTTACGTTGAAGAGCCGAAACCATATGAAAGAAGTCTTAACGCAGCCTTAATGCAATGCCTGTGGTTTGTGTGCATACACTGCTCTCACCCCTAAATGCGAAAGGTGCTTTAATTCGTTTTCCCTGTGGTGCGTTTGGCCGGGCTGTGAGATGCTCTTAGACTTGCAAATGTCTGTAGTATTAGTGTCCTGTCTCGTTTCACTGGGATACCTACTTGGAGATGGGCAGGCAAAAAAATGAAGGTTGCAATAAATGAAAGAAATAGTGTCAAATTTACAGCAGCGCTTAGCTCAAACACCGTTACAGGTGGTCCTTCACTCTCCCTTTTCTTCTCCAGTTGCAGCAGAAGAAAGAATTACAACTCAAACCTGCACATGAGGAGTTTATGTATGGAGGATAAATTATTTATAGTTGACCAAAACACTTTTTAAGAAGTGTGTGAATCTGTGGTATCTATCAGAACCTGAAAGCTTTGGTTTCAGCACAAGCAAACTGTAGGATGCAGATGCCATGTGAATCCTCATCTCATGTACAGATATCATGCATTTATGGTAGACTTAGGGATATGAAGCTATGAGTGAAAAAAATGGAAATCAGCAACAAAAAAGTTGCTGATTTTTAAATTATTTTTTTTTCTCTGAGGCATGTCAGAAATAGTTTTGGGGGGTTTTATTTTCCCCTGAGGTCTGTTATGAAATTTTGGGGAGAAATTGCAGAGACTCAAATCTGTGAAGGTATAGGCTGCCTAGCTTACTGCTACTACTCATAAAGAACATGTACAGGTATCTCACGTTCATTTTTGTGGCATTTTCTGCAGCTATGGGAGTCTCCTCTGTAGCTCCATTATATCACCCAGGCTCAGTTAAGGTGCTGTTCATGAGCCCTGTGGATGTACCTGTGGATATTTGTCTACAAGCCAGAAGATGAATTTCTGTTTTCAGACTGTTAATTTTTCACTGCTCTGGTGAAATGTCAGCAAGCCAAGAGCACTTACCTTAGTGTGAAGTGTTGCTCTGTCTCTGCAATCAGGTGTTTGGTGTTATTCAAATTAAGTAATTTATGCTTATTTATTTAATGCACACGAAACACAACAACAGTACTGTCTGTGTGCCAACTAAATTATGCATGATACAGCTCCCATTCTTAAAGTATATATGGTTGTGTTTTATTAAATAAGTAATCTGTAGCTATTTCAGGACTGAATTATTTTTTTCATTCTGTTTTTTCACCTCTGTACACAACCCAAAAAGCCAGAGTCCTTAATTACCCCCCTCCATCCCTTTGTAATTTTGATTACCAGAAATCTGTCACGTCTGAGTAGTCCTACCTTAGATTGAAAAGCTTGGTCGGTAGTTTGCTTTCTCTATATTTGTTGACTGATAAACAGTCTTCAGGGTGGCCAAATGTAAGAAAAGAGCACATCAGTGGGAGTTTGAAGCAGCTGTCAGAGAGGTTGGCAATTCCAGCACACTGGTAGCTCTCCAGAAAGCCCTCTGGACAACTGTGGAGCATACCTCCATAGCTGCTGCAAGCAGATGCATGTTGGGGAAGAAGTGGTAGGAGGAGCGGTAATTGGCAAAGCTTGCAAGGCGTGATCCTTTGGAGCAGTATTGGTTCAGAGTTCAGAACTGAGCTGTGACACTTGGACACATGGTGGTGGGCAAAAACTTGTGAATTTTTGGGAAAATCCTAAATTGGAAGGAAAATGGAGGGATGGGGAGTTCAGGGGAGTGTGCGCTTTTTTCAGTGCCTATGTCTCTGTCTCTGATGCTGGGAGAGGTTTGTGACCCACAGGTTAGAATAAAGCCTCTGGTATGAAGAGGTGCTGGGAAACCACAGTGTGGGGGCAGAAATGCTGAGCAGGAGAAGCCAGGGGAGAACACCTGGGGATCAGAATGCATTGGTAGGGAGAGGGAGTAGGTAAAGGAGGATTTATTATTGCCTTGGTAGTGTGAGGAGGATGAAGAGCTTTAGAAGTGGTGTTGTAGAAAGGGAAAAGGATATGGCAAGCCCTGGTGTGGGGCAAGTAGGACTTGAAGGATGGGTTAGGGTTAGGTACACAAAATATATGTAGTCCTGCTGTTGTAGGGATGAATAAGATGTTAGGGGATGCTCTCTGGACATGGGGGAATTAAGAAGATAGTACTTGTTAAGAGGAAGAAGAGGAGATAGTGATCAGGAGTGAGTGGGAAGGACAGAAGCTTGGCCTGCTGGACTGCCAGAGTGAGCAGTCCTCAGGCATGTGTTCACAATGTTGCACTGGCTTCTGATATCCCAGGAGCCAGGTCTTCATTTCTGTCTTTAGAAAAGAGCACAAAAAACAAGGGCGAAGACTGGTCTTGCCATAAAGCATTTTAATTTTATCTCAGAGAGGAAAGAAAAAAAAAACCCAAAAAAACAAACGAGGGAAAAAGCAATTCTAATTGAATGAGGTCTCATGTAGTTTATTAGCATCAATAATTAAAATATTGGAAGTAGGCAGAATAACTGGAATTAACAAAGAAAGTCTTCCCCTGCTCTTGGTTCTACCCAGCACACAGTGGTGTGGCCAGCTGCTAAGCTGCTGGGAACTTTGACACCTGGAAATCAAATCTGACCCCTGGAAGAAAACAGCTGGCAAACGGGGCTTGTTTACTGCCCAGCACCTGTATTTGAGCTTAAATCTTGGTTTCTTCACAGGCTGTCCTAAGTGGAAAACAGGTTCACAAGGTGAGAAGCCTTGCATGTGGTACTTTCACCTTGCCCTACATGTGATGGCTGTTTTTTGACTGCTGCATTTTTTTCCTCCTGTATGCTGCTGGCATTGCAGAAAAGGTGGTTTAGATGAGCCACATGTCCCTGAGGGATGGCAGAGGAGAGAGAGAGAGAACTGAGGAAAGGTAGGATGGAGCCTGCCGTTGAGGGATCCTCGCAGCTGGGCAGGTGCAAGCAGACTCGCCGGTGCTGCTCCGTTCCTTCCCAAACCCTGCTTGCTTGATGATTCTGCTGTCATCTCCCAGGCTTAGCAGGCAGTGGGCACTGGTTGTCACTGAGGGGTCGCTGCCCAGCCTAGTGGTGGCAGGGTGAGGTAGCACCACTGACCCTGGGGTGCTCTGCTGAAAAGAGGAAGAAGAGGTGATGTTGCTGATTTAGAGGAAAAATCAAAGGAGGATTTTTTTCTCCAGGGCTTAGAAGGGGGAATGTAAATAGAGACCTAATTCTGCAACACAATTAGAGTGCTAATGTGTGATTCCAAGGAAGAGACTTGAAAAATTAACGTGAAGCCCTATTCATTAAAATATAATGAACGTGGCACAAAGTTAAGGTACAATAATAAATCTGGCCTATGTTATATTGGCATTTAGTATTCAGAAACTATAATTGCCTACTACTGTGTGTTTTAAAAGAATGGGATTTCATTTGAAATGCTTATTGTATAGAGAGCGTTGGGGAGAACTGAAGCACAGCAAAAATAATAGGATTTTCAACAGCAGCCTGACAGTATTTCATTGTTGAGTCTTACAGAAAATATTTTGCATGATCTTTTTTTTTTTTTTTTTAATTTATTTTTTCCCAATCGTTCCTACAGTTTCTCATATTTCCAGACCAGATATAGAGGAGAAGAGGAATTGGTCTGTGGGGCTTTTTGCAGAAAGTTTTGGGAATTCTTTTAGATTTCTACTTCTTCTTATTTCCTACCCCTTCAGACAGGGAAAAATAAGCAGGCTGAATAGAAAAAGAGAGGAATACTATAGAGAGCATTAGCTGTTGAAAGATCCCATGATACTGCATTTTGACCTTTGAATATTTTTTCCTAACTTCTTTATATGCATGTTTGCAATCCACAAATATTTATGTTCTGTTTATCTGCTTAATACTCCGACACACCTATTCATCATCCATCTAAAAATACAGCTGCTGGCAAGGGGATCAGGTGCAGCAGGAATGTGGCTTTCAACTGGAAGCTGCTCGTGTTTTGCTGAATGAAGGAGGATTCTCTTTCTCTTGTGCGTTGCATGTAGGTGGTGACAAGGAAAAGCAGAGCATTAGGGCACACTGGGTGCCAATTCTTGCACCAAGAAATATTTCTTCCTCCCTGCCTTTGTGTGAAGACCACAAGGTGTTACTGTATGGCCAAACTGGGACAAGCCAGGAAGCCACCCCATTGCTTTCTTGGGGGACCAGTCTAAAGTCTGTCTTCATGCAGGTAGCTTTGTTCCTTCAGGGCTTCTACCTTGTGCATTTAAGCCCACTCTGGTTTGATGGTTAGAGGCAAAAGGTATCACCTTGGTGTGTGGGAGATGGTGGAACTTCAACCCTACAGCACCCTTCCCCAGTACGCCAACGTATTGGCTCAGAAGCCCTCCACGTACTTCACTCCTGAACTCGTGTGCATCACAGTGTGTCTGGGGTAAAATAGCATTTCCCTGTCCTTTGTTTTTGCAGTCCATGCTGTGCAGAATTCAGCCCAAGTAGGCACTCTTCAGCTGGCCTACTCAGCCATAGGAGGCTATTAAATCCAATGTTCAAGGACATGGATCTATATAAGACGAAATGAAATCTCAGAACAGTTGTCTGTAAGACAGTGGCACTCTGCAGATAGAAGGCTTCACACTAGCTCAGCAGAGGAATAGCTCACCCAGGTCAAAGCTTTTTTTGTTGGGAGCTGATATGGTTTAAGGGGAATCAGACACAAACATCATGCTTGCCACACTGGATTGGAGATTTTGAAGGTAATACTGTTGTTATAATAGGTATGTAAACTTCAGAAGGTTGAATTATTGTTGTGGCTTTTTAATGGGATATATCCAATGTCTAATTTCTCAGTCTTCAAAGGCTTTGCAAACACTAAATTACACACAAACATTTGCTCTGTGATATAAATAGAAGCTTCTTGTGATGGTGTGATGAATGGAGATAAAAGGTAAATGATCTGTGGGGCAGGCCACAGGGAAGCTACCATCAGGAAATGGGCTGCATGCATCCCAGTCCTGTCTTTTGGTGCTGAATTCAGGTTTTAGAACCTCAGCTCCTTTGTTGGCTCTTCTGTGGAAGAGTTGAGTGGCTGTTAAGAGAAGAAAAGATTGCCTAGGGTAGCACATTCACAGAAGGGCATGACATGGGCAAGCAGAGATGGCAGAGGTGAGGAGGTTTCTGCAGTGTGAGCTTGACAGTGAATCTGGCACGTGGGATGCTCTACTGACTGTGGATTGTGGCACCCCAAGTGTACCCAAAACCTGAGGCAGCTGGCTTTTGAACCTGGAATACACTGTGTGCCAAGAACAGCATAGCTGTATGCTTGGAGTACTTTGTGCTAAGAGCGTGTGCACAGTGAAACACCCACTAAACACTTTCTAAGTGCACCCACCCTGACTCTGCACTTTCCTGGTACAGATGGGTTTTCTTGAGTTAATGATAGAAAGATCTCCAATAAATCATCTGAGGAAAGCTTTCACTCGAGCAGTTTTTTTCTCAGCTGACTTGTGAAACGTAGAGATTAATGCAATGCCAGAGGCAGAGGAAGCATGGAGGGAACTGCACAGCTGAAATGAAGGGATGGCTTGGGCAGTTGAGTTAGTGAATGGCTGGAAGCAGTCTGCTGTGGTACAGAAAACACAGTTCCACTACTTGCATTCATGCACGTGTGAGCTGTAGCAATGCATCATACAACCAGAAGCAGCAGGGTGCTAGAAAGGGAATGATGAAGAATGATCATGGCTACCAGATATCAGTCTGATAGAATAGGCCATGGTTTATTGTCATGGTTATAATTCACATTTTCAATACGGTCTGTCTTGAGCTTGTTGTGAGCACAACCATAGATA
The DNA here is from genome assembly GCA_013396675.1 of Eubucco bourcierii. NCBI lineage: Eukaryota > Metazoa > Chordata > Aves > Piciformes > Ramphastidae > Eubucco > Eubucco bourcierii. Next base: position 61,802 of record VWZE01022354.1, read on the forward strand.
CAGAGGTCCAGGTCGAGAAAGTGGATTTTGCACCTGGCAAATAAGGAGGCAAACTACAGACCATGACATAATGTTGACCTCTAGAGTGCAACTCATCTTTTTCATGCTCTGGTGAGAACATAGGAAGACATAGAGGGCTCTGAGGAATGGACACAGCTCCAGTCTATGTGTCTGGTCCCCTTTTTTTCAGGAGAAAATGTTCACCCAGGCAGCACAGCAAAGTAGTACTAACTGTTGTTGTCAACATACCTCACTGCAGGCCGTGATGCCTGTGAGCAGGCCACAGACACTGAAGTCATGTACAGCTGAAGGATGATCAGCCCAGTGTTCTCAAACTGATGGGTACTGCCTGCAGGATGCCATCATGCTAGAAATGTGGCTTGCTGCTGCTTCACATAGTGCCCTAATGGGACATCACAAGCAGAAGAAGGCGGCAGCTGCAGAAACAGAGATCCTCATCTCTCCCATGTTTTAAGCTATGGATGTTGATCCCTCTGAAAGCAGTGAGCCTCTCCTAGGTAGGCATGACTGCAAGATAGGTCTGTCATAACAGACCTTACAATACTGCAGGAAGCTTCTCAGAAGTGGGCATTGGGCATATACAGTTTCCTCTTCATTCTCTTTTCAGTTTTCATTTTCTCCCTCCCTCTTTTGTTACAAAATTGGAAATAAATGTTTTCTATTTTATATGTTGGGCTCTAGGAGAGTAAAAGCAACATGGCTAGCTTTTACCAAAGCCAAACAGTTTTTCAAAAGGCTTCATTAGTCACTGTGAAGAGAGTCTGAGCCATTCACTGGTGTGCTGTATGTTTGATACCACCTCCATATAGACTGGAGCAGCTTAACTTTCCCTGTCACATCACATATTTGGCTTGAAGTCAGTGAGGCTGTTCCTTAAATATTCAGTATTGCCTTAAACCAGACCCGTGTCACAACACACACATTACATAATATTTTCAGTCTTTAAATCAAATGTGTGTGGACCTTGTGTTCAGAAACCGTGGCAAACTGACAGCAGCAGTGATGGGTGAGTCTTGCTTTAGTTATGAAAAGGATGAAATACTGGCAGCTAGTGTGACAGCTCTCTGTGCAGAGCAGTGTGGTGATGGTTTCACAGGTCCTTTGTTAGGCACGGCATTTCTCCTCTGGGCTGACAAGGTCCAGCATGGAGCCACATTACTAGAACTCTCCCATCCTGGTCCAGGACTGCAAGGTAGCACCAGCCACCACCTTTGCCCTCTGGGAATCTATCCTCCAGTTTTGACTTCCCATGTTTGGCAACAAAAATGTCTTGAAATGTCCCCCTCATCTTGCTGGGTTTGAGTAGGCTTTTTGTCTACCCTATACAACATGATGTCTTCCTTTTCCTGACTTTGCCAGCAGAGCAGTTTGTGCATGGTCTGTTTTGGCTTACATTGTCTAAATTGTGGAAATGTTTATTTGGTTTTAAATAAAGTTGGCAGTCTTCTGTCAGGCAGATCAGCTCCTTGGTTCTGTTCCTTAGATGATTTGTAGGCAGTTGTATCAGGGTGAGAACAACCACAAGGTAGGGGATCCCTGCCAAGCCTCTTGTGTTGTGATGCCACAGGATGGATGTCCATGGAGTTACAAGATCAGCTCACCTGCTGGGATTTTTTTTTTTTTAAATGATGTGTAAGAAGCTTACATATCTGAGGGAGATTTTTAGGGCCAAAATTTACGCAGGAGACATCAGAGGTGTGAGTAGATAACCTGCTTTTATAGAGTGTTGCCATAGCTGAACATAGCTCTGGAGAGCAGAGATGGCTGACACCCTGTGTGACTGATGCTGAAGGGGGTGTCCCTCTGTATTGTAGGTCACAAATTCAAGATTGTCTTCATCGTTCAGGTATGCTGTGGCTTTTACAGCTGGCAAGGAGACCAAAAAGGTCATGTTTCTCAGAAGAGACTTTTGAGTTAGCTGACTGCTGGAAACCAGACCAGTGAGTGTCATCATGAAGCTTGTTTCATGCCCATGGACTTTGGAGTGCCCTAGCCAGGATCAGAGAGAATTTCAACTCTTGGTATATTCTTTGGAAGAAATTTCTAAGCCAAAGCACATATGCAAGGAAGAAGAGAAGCAGCAAAATGTGGTAGGGCTTGAAACAACACATGTGTGTTTTGAGCCAGATGTTACACTACACTACGTTTTGCAGAGTGTGTGTAAAGTACTATAAGACTGTGTGTGTGTGTGCCTGCTCCCTCATCCCTTCTTGGCACTGATCCTGCTGTGCAGATATGCCAAGGCACAGGCTCTGCCCTGAAGAATTTGCACTGTAACTGGATGCAGCTGCAGGAGGAAAAGGGCACCACTGCATACAGTGGCTTGTCTGAGGTTACACCATGGAATAAAATAGAGAGCACCAAGTCCTGTTAGTGTTCTGCTTGTTTGGTACTGGGATTGTAATGCAGGTTTTTATGCTTCCTTACTGTCCTCTGTGAAGATCAGTGCTTTACAAGTATAGATTATTTAAGCCTTGAGTTGTCTCTTATATGGCGGCATTATAACAATTGTTAATACAGAAATTACTGAAAATGAACCAGAGATGACACAGCAAAGACAAAAAAGCAAGATCTAAGCCCATCTTTTTTTTTTTTTTTTTTTT
>VWZE01022354.1:64456-86257 GCA_013396675.1 Eubucco bourcierii
TTTTTGTATGCTGCAATTAAATGAGGCTTAAGCATAAAAAGCATTAGTTGAGTTTTAGTAGCATGAATTGGTTTGGGCTTGTTAAGAAGCACTTGAGGAAGTACAGAATAAAAGTGTGAACTCCTAGTCATATTGAAATGGATAGGAGCTTTGCCATTGATTTCAGTGAGGCTCAAGTTCCTCCAGCCTTGCATCAGCAGCAATTCTGAGCTGCTCAGCCAGCCTACATCACTCTTGTTGCTGCTTTTCCTCCTTACTGTGTGGCTTCATGAGGTGTCATTGAAGTCGCATTGCCCCAGCACTCAGAGGAATGGAGATGAAATAATGCTGCTGCCTTAATCTGGGCCTAAATTGCATGCTTATTTTTATTCATTGGTACAGAAGTCATAGGCATTTACTGGTGCCTGCTATCTCAATCCACTGAAATGAGAGTGGTCATGTGCTTAACTTCAACCACATGCTTTAGTGCTGTAGTGGCTTGGGTCTGGAAGGCCCAAATTCGGTGCAGCTCCTTTTTCTCTGCTTTTGCTATTATTAAAGCTGGATGTTGCAGCCAGCACTTCCACTCAAAAAACAAAAATTATTTTTTTTTTTTCCCCAGGAAAAGAGAAGAATTTGCTTTTACTGTCAGCAAGGTTGCTAGAAGTTAAATTGATCCGTGCTAGGCTTGGCAGTTCATACCTGCTGGGATAGAGTGGATTGAGTGAAGGGAGTCCAAAACTTCTCTGCTACTTCTGGTTGCCTGCAGATAATTTTGTGCAGGACTAGGCAGTCGTCTCAGAGGCACATCTGTTTCTGCTGCAGATCTGATCCTGAAGGCTTTCCACATGCACAAGTTCACTTGGAAATTATGAGCATGCAGGGCTGCAAGACTGCTCCTATCATGACAATTTCCTGGCAGAGGGAAAAGAAAGAAACTATTTTTAAGTGAAAGCTTTGAATCAGAGGAATATTGCAGATAGCAGCAAAAAATTATGTCAAACCCCTGAAATCATGGACTCGGCATTTTTCTCACACCAGTGGTTTTCTTCTCTTCATGGTTTTAAGACTGTTTTTGGAGGACTGGGCTGAGCATTTTCCAGCAAGATGTTTCTATTCTCCCTGGTGCACATTATTGCAGCAGCAGCAGTAGCATTTTCTGTGCAAGTCAGGCTTGAGAGAGGTGATATGCTGTGATGTGTTCACAGGGGTGGGACTTTGCAAAAAAGCTCTGTAGCTCTGCTGTGCACACAGTGAAAATGGTTCTCTAAGTTTGCCTAGGAGCTCATTGTTCAGCCTAGATTTTGTTTTATATTCCTACCTTGGTCTACATTTCCAACTTTTCCTTCCAAGTTTCAGTACTCAGTAGTCATTTGGGTAAAGCAAATAACAGAAAGTATGTGAGGACTCCTTAACTCTGGAAAATTATGTCTTCCTTTCCCCATCACTCGCTTTTGTATAGCTTAAGAATGACCCAGAGGGCACTTGCTCAGATTTTCGTTTAAAACAAACCATCTGATTTGATCTGAGATTTCTCCCCAAAGTACTCTCAGAGTGATTTGAACATGTGAAAACAGGCAGTTTATAACCACAATTGTTTCCCTGCCTTTCATAGAGTGGTCACTCATCAACAAATGTACAATTTGCTGTCTCAAGGGACATACTTCAGTTAATTAGTTACGATCAGTACTATGGTAAGAGACTCACTGCTTCTTGCACACATTTCCCTGCTTGTATCTCTTACTGGCTTTGCTGACCCTGGTCCATACACTGAGGCTGGTTTCCTGTACCTATCCTGCAGGGAAGCACCCAAAACCATGTTGGTGTGCTGGAGATAATGAGCCATTTTCTGCACTCTGGGAACATGAGGGGCTGGGTGAATCTACAGGTTTTGCTCTTCTGATAGCATGAAGTTTTCCATGCCCAGCCTGGAATTACAAATGATAATGTTGGCCACATATTTCTGATGTTATCTTTTAGCAATTTTTTTTCCCCCCACGTGCCTTTTTGCACACTTTCATGGTACTCAGTGCATTATCTAACTGCCTCCTTCCTTGTTGCAAGGGACTTGATTTCCCTACTACTCTCTAACCAGGAGCATGAAGCTTTTGAGCCTCTTTCGTTCATCCCCACAGGTAATTTTTCTGGGGACTCTGGGTTTTTCACAGCCTCCAAACGCTACCTGTATGTAACTGTGACCCTGGTGTACCAGTTTTGGTGCTGCTGAGATGGGTGAGCCTGACACTGCCTACGCTCTGTATTTGCAGAAACATTTCCTGTAGGCCTTTGAGAGCTCGTCTCAGCCTGGCTGTGTGACACCACACCATGTACACCACCAGGCAGGTCCGGCCTGGTGATTAATAATGTACGGAATGCTGTCCTAGTGTTTGCGTATGTGTGGCTAAATGGAAGGGAGAACCAACCCAGTGTGTCTTCTGATTTGAAACCTCAGGAGGGAGGCAGCTGAAAAGCCTGGCATTTACCCAGCTTCTGCTTTTTCCAGGTGACCTGGTGTCTCGAGCAATGCACCACCTCCAGCCACTCAATGCCAAGCAGCACGGGAATGGGACACCAATGCACCAGAAGCAGGGATCACTCTACTGGGAGCCAGAGGCTCTGTACACCCTCTGCTACTTCATGCACTGTCCACAAATGGAGTGGGAAAACCCTAATGTGGAGCCATCAAAAGTCACACTGCAGACTGAGAGGTAAGAGCCACTACATGGTGCTTAATGCCACGGCAAAGGCGTTTTGTGACTAAATCAGCCTGGCTGGCTAATTGTTAATTACAGCTTGTGCATGAGAGGCTGCAGAGCAGTCTGGTTTGGTTTAGGATCACCTCTTTGAAATCCCTTTCTCTCACTGAAGTAACTGCGTGGCTAACCCTGTATATATCAAAAGTGACACCCAGTGGCTACATTCGGCAAATTGGTTCCAGATGTGCACTTGGGAGAGATTTCCTTTTGCTTTCGTTGTTGCTCAGCTATTCCATGTTTTGGAAAAGAAAACGAGAACTTCTATTTCTGGCCTAGCAGGTTTGGGTTTAAATGTGTTTTTTCTGTGTGCTAATAGGGTTCAACAGCTGTGATTGGGGAAGTGGAAAATGAATAGGGTAGTGTGTAAAAAAGGAGAGGTCATTAAAGATCCTGGGCTACAGCCCCGCCGAGTACCCCGGCATAGGAGTAACCATAGAGCTGCCTTGGCCTTGGAGGTGGCAGGCTCCACAAGTGCTGCTGTTGTCCCTGTTCTGGGGTTGGTCAGGGCATGAGAGACATCTCTGCGATTTCATCCTGACTCAGGATCTGATGTAAGGTGAGAAGAAGCTGATACTGAAGCTGGCGATGGCAATTACCAAATGCTGGCAGGTGGACAAGGTGCCCAGCACAGGGCAGCTCTGCACCCAGGCACTGCAGAAAATTCACAAGACAGCTTGCCTGCCAAGAAGATAAAGCCATCTCTTGTCAAAAGCCCAGCAAACTCTTTAGTAACGTGAGCTTTTACTTGCATGCTGAGGCATGCTGTGCTGCTTCCCTGCTGTGCTTCTCACCAGCCTCAAACGAGACTTCCTCATTATGGAGACAGGAGGAGTGGCTGGTGCTTGGAAAGTGCTGGGTATTCATTTTTGTGATGAGTATTCACAGTGAGACACATGCAAGCTGCTTTTCAAGCCGGGTGCCATGTTTACATGCCTATGTATGTATTGTGCTGTGCACGTGAGCCAGGCTCCGATCCACAGCTGCGCATGTGGGGCTCGCTTGTTGTTTTGGTATGAGTTCCGCACCTCAAAGGCAACATTTGAGAATCTCACATGTTCCCTTAAACTGTGTATAATAGGATATCTTCATTGAAATGCTTCTCTATTGATTCACAGAAAAGCAAACAAGATGAAACTCTGGCATGAATGATGTTACTGGGAGTGTTGCCATTTGTCTTCGGATGGCGTTTTGTTTCTTTCCAAGTTTGGGTCACTCTGTGAGCGTGTGTGTCACTTTTTGCTCTATTGGTTCCAACATAAGAAAAAAACCGAAAGGGAAGTTACAAGAATGAAGAATTCTCTCATTTTCCTAAATTATTTTAAATTTCATTATTTCTCATCCAGCTTTGTTGTTGTGGAAGGCCTAACTCGTGTCCAAGAATGCTTAATACGCCCAAAAAATAAATAGGATTGGAAAATGCTCTCTCCTGATCTGTAGTCCCCATCTGTGGGACCAGTGAGAATATAAAGATTTCTGCAGACTTCCATGTGGAAAATGAAAAGGATGGGAATATCTGAAAAATGACTTTTAGCATTTGATTTAATAGATTTTCCTTTGTCTGAGGCTGCCTTCATACATGTTCTCTTTATTAGAGCACTTGAACTGCTGATTATTTAAAGCAATTGTTCTTCTTTGCTTTATTTTGAATACTCTTTCTGGCAAGACGTCTTCTTTTGGCAGGGCAGTTTAACAACTGTGGTGTGCGGTTAGGGCCGGAGCAAGTACTTGGTGTTACTGCCAAGAGCTTGCGGTCACTTTTGGAAAGAGCAGATGCTCCTCCTTTTGCCCAATCAAACATGCATTAGTGCTGGAGTGGGAGCAATGCAGGGTTAAGTGTGAGCCTGGATGTTTCCGTGGGCTTGTAGCTGGACAAAACCATCCTGTGTTGCCTGGAGAAACTGACGACTTGGTGGTTTGTATTTTTAACATGCAGGCGTGCTTTATGGCTTGACTTATTTTGGTGGTTTCAGTTTCCATGGTGGATTTTTGTGCATTGTGGGGAAGTGGATTTGTCACACAGGGCATTTTATATGCCAAATACTTTCAAGCTTTGTGTGTTATCTATATGCTGTATCCTGTGCAGCTGTGGTACTTGCCTTTGTATTGAAAGAAGCCCAGAAGAAAGCAAGGAGATTTGGACATCTTTCCCCATCTTTGGCCTCTCAGTGTCTCTGTTGATGCAGAGAAGCCAGGACTGTGTGGATCTGACTGTAGGCAGTATTTCCATGAAGTAGGGTTGTCCTTTGTTAACACATAATTGGTTCTAAGGGACATGGTTTAGCACCAGCCTTGGTAGAGTTACATAATGGTTGGACCAAATGATCTTAAAGCCATTTTCCGACTGAAAGGATTCTATGATTCTGTGTGAAACCAACTTGGCTACTGCCTTGGCCCCTTCTCCCTGACCATGCATGCCCAGGTTGGAAACCGTTGCAGGATGTGGCCAGAGAGCTCCCCTTGCTGTTGCAGAGCTTGGCAGCTGTGTAAGAGCTGCTTCTGTCTTTCCCAGCCATCTTCAGTCCACCTGGATTTTGGCACTGAACCAGGTTGAATTAGGGAGCTTCACAGACTCTGCATGTCTTTCTGGGGAGACTGGATACGGGAGGGAAGCTGGTACAGTGGTGGTCCTGCTTGGCTTAGCACTTTCCAGCCTAGAGAGCAGTACCTCCCTCACAGTCTTGGGGGATTCATTAAATGGGATGTTTACCTTTGAATAAATCCGGTGCTTCATTTCTAGGGAGCGTTTCTCAGTGCTTGCTCTTCCTGAAGGTGAAGAAATGAGAATATGGTGTGCTTTGAATAGTGTTTGTCTTTTGAAAATGTACAAGGGAAAAAAATATTATACAGTAAAGCTCTTGCTGGGGGGGCTGCTTTCATGGGGAGGAGGTGGAAAGTGGCCAGGATTGCTCTGAAAAACTGGAAACTATTTCCCACTTACTAAAAGCCAACAATCCCAACTGTAAGATGGATGTATGACCACACCAAATTCATATTCTTCTTTCAAGCTGGTCATTTTGGGGGAAACTCTCTGATTTTTTTGGCTGTGTTGCTGACCCCAACACAAGCCAGTGCTTCTGGGTGGGTTATCAAGCAGCCCTGTGTACCATGAAGACAACTATTTTGGTATATTTGGAAGTATAGGAGGCAGGGTTAGACCTGTTTGTGAAGTCTTTCCTTAATGCACCCAGACAGGACATGATGGAGACATCCATTGTGTGCTGGGTGTTGCTGTCAAAGTAGCTCTCTTCCAGTGCCTCTCCCTGTGGGCAGCTGTGAATTATTTAGGTTTGTTCTCTCTTGAGAATTGGAAAAAAACCCCAAAAATGTAGACGAGGCCACTGCTGCCAAGATTTCTTACTTGGTTACTGCTTCTGGTTTAATGAAAGGATCTGTCCTGTGGTTCTGTTTTGCTTCTCAGCCTCTATAACACTTCCAAAATTATTGCAAGTAATTTCTTAAGCACCGGAAAGCACAGAATCTGTAGTTGCAGATTTGTGTGATGTTTTTTTCCTTAAGTGGTTCCTTACCCACTTTTATCCACAGCTGTATTGACAAAGTCCTCATTACTTCCTAACTCTTCATGTTCCCCATTAACAAGTCATTGAGAAGCAGCAGCTCAGCCTGTCCAGAACCGCCCATTAATTCTGCTCACAAGCCGCAAAGTTACTTCTCCAATGCTTTCTCTGCTGCTCTGTCTAGGGGGAACAGTAACTCCCTGTACCGCCCAGCAGCCTGTATCTTTTTCCCTTGAGTCTTGAGTTGATGGATACTTGTCTGGTTTTAGCCTGCTTTTCACTTTTCCTTTGCGACTTTTCCTTGTATGTGGAGTGATCCCTTAAGAAACTCCCATGAGCTGTAATTGCTTGTGTTTTATTTTTCTGCCTGCCTTGAACACATATGTGGACACCTGTAGCCTGTAGTTGTTTGTGGATAATGGAGAGGGTTTGGGTTATCATCTGAATTTCCTACAACTACCCGAAAGGAGGTTGTAGCCAGGTGGGGGTTGGTCTCTTCTCCCATGCACCCAGTGACAGAACAAGAGAACACAGCCTCATACCACACCAGGGCAGCTTTAGGCTGGATGTTAGGAAGAAATTCTTCATGAAAAGAGTGATTGCCCATTGGAATGGATTGTCTGGGGAGGTGGTGGAGGCACCATCCCTGGAGGTGTTAAAAAGGAGGGTGGTTAAGGCACTTGGTGCCATGGTTTAGTTAATTAGAAGGGTTGGGCTCGATGATCCTGGAGGTCTCTTCCAATCTGGTTAATTAAAAACCAAACCAAAACAAAACAAAAAAAACCCCACAACCAAAAAAAAAGGCAACCCAAAACTTGACACTTTCAAAGCACCTTTGTAACTGGCACAACCATGTCTATGGTACAAATTATACCCACTGAACAATTTCAGCAGGAAAATAACTATGGAGAAATGTGTCCCTGATTTATATTATTATGTGTTAAAAACTCCATGTGTAGGGCAGTCTCCAGAAAGGGCCAGCAGAGCGGAGGGAGTGATGAAGAATGCTGATAAAGAGCAGGTAAAGTGCTAACACTAAGAATGTGGAAGTCCTGGTATGAAACCTGAGTGAACCTTGCAATGTATATCTGAAGAAGGGATTGCACATCCTTGATGTGCTGGTGTGGCAAAGCCCTGTACAACCCTGTATATTTTTATCCAGTGTTTAACTGAAAACTTCACACGGTAAAATCATGACCCCACTGAACTCAAAGTTAACACCAGCGTTGATTTGACTGGGAGCCACTGGAAAGAAGGTCCATCCATCCTTACATAAATTCTCTAGATTTGTGTCCTAAATACAAAACTTCCCACTTGTAAAAAATCCCTTCAGAAATAGTATTGGCAGCTGCCTGCAGTGTAAGATTGCACGTATAACAAGAAATAATTCGGGCATGTTCATGGCTCAGCTGTCAGACAGTATGTCCTTGCTGGGCTGGGGCTTTATTCTACACCTAATTTATCAAGCTAGTATTACATTGTCCATGGGATGGCTATAGGATTTTTATAAATAGAGAAAATTGCGTGCGACACCGCAAGAACAGCGTGTTCTGCACTGGGACCCCAGCACTGGCATCTCTTCAGGGATTCATGCCACAGCCAGTCGTGTCAAATCTGATGTCAAAAGTGCCTGTGAAGTATTTCCTCATTGTGGTTGCTGCCCCAGTCATCACTTTGACTTGGGGGTGTTTCAAGTCCTGGCCATTAATGCTTCTAATGCAGGAGACGCAACGAGGTCAGCAGACAGCATACTCAGACGCTGGATGTGAGTTCAAAAGCTGTGATTTGCAGGTACCCCTGTGCAGACTCTGGAGCTCTAGTGTTAGTACATGAAAGCATACAGGTTAACCCTTCACTCCACCTAGGCTTGTCACTGAGGCTTTTGTGACAGAAAGGACAGTTGATCCTTCAACCAGAACAAAATTGCACAATCAGCTTTTTCAGAGACCTACTTGGGCAACCTTAGCTGGCCTTCTGGAGTGTCACATTATCTGCCTAGCATGGGACAGCTGTCTGGACTAGTGTGGTGCATCATTTAGCTCCACTGGGTCTCAGGCAGGATTGGGACTGGCATCTTTCTGCAGGTATCAGAAAGTATTTGCTCCCTCTAAGCCAGACAGCTTATGATGTAAATATAAAATCTTGAGTTTTGCAGCCCAGAAACCCACTTGAAAGGTATCCTGAACATTGGGGAAAAAACAGTTTTCTATGCCTCAGTAATGCTAGAAATGGGCTAGCTTTGCATTTATGGATTCATCATACATCCTAAATAAAAACTTTCAGAAGTGAGGATGCTTTTTGATTAACATATGGAGATTTTCTTTACAAAAGAAAGCTGGGAGCTGGAAATTTTAAGAGTCCTGGCCCCAGTGCTTTGCAGCTCATGCATCCAGGAAGCAGATTCATCAGTCTCAAAGACCCATGCAAAAATAGTGAAGCATCCTATTGCATGTTACAGTGCACCTTTCTCATGCTCTTCTTCCAACAATTCCTCCTGTTTATACACATGTATGCTACTACTGATAATAACAATAATAATAATCACAGAATCACTGAACATTAAGGATTGGAAGATCATCTAGTCCATGCCAGAGCAGGATCACCTGGAGCTGGTGATACAGAAATGCATCCAGGTGGGTTTTGAATGTCTCCACAGGAGGAGACTCCACAACCTCTCTGGGCAGCCTGTTTCAGGAAAAAGGTTTTTCCTTATGTTTATGTGGAACATCCTATGCTGTGCTCCAGCATGCACCCATTGCCCCTTGTCCTATCGTTGGACATCACTGAGAAGAGCCTGAGCTGTTGTGCTGCATGCATTCCACGACTGCGATCAGAGTTACAGGTTATGTTTAGGTTCTCCCTGGTGTGCTGTTTTTGTAATCTGAACTGCCCCAGAGGCATCAGCCCTGCAAAATACCAAGGTAAGTTTGATGTCTGGTTGGCACTAGTTGGGGTTGTTGGCCCTGCTCTGGAGTGAAGGTGCCAAGGAGAGATGTGGGTGGGTGCTGACAGGGAGTTGCCGTGTCTGAAGGTGATGCAGAGAAGGACGCGTGATAGCCAAGATGGGAGAGGAAGGTGAGGGATGTTCCCTTGCAGGGTGGTGCTGGCTTGAGCCCTCCCGAAACAGCTTTGAGAGAGGTGTGGGACAGCAGGAGGAAATGGAGAGATGTCATGTAGAGGAAGGAACTGGGGAATGCCATGGTTTGTGAGGCTATCTTTTCTGTTCAAGCAGGGACCCTGGGACGGCATACTCCCAGCAGGAGCCCTCTGTCCTCTTGCCAAGGACTGGGGGACAGTGTGCAGAAAGGTTCAACCCTTTGGGATCTGCTTTTTGTTGGCCTCTCTCATCCCTCACCCACCTCCCAGCCCTTTTGTGTGGGATGGGGATTGCTCTGTGCAGAGACCTCTCCCTGCATCCTGATCTGGCACATTTTTCCCTTGGATGACAGCTCAGGAAAATATGTGCTTGTGCCAAAAAAAGACCTTTTTTTGGGAACATTACTTAAGCTTGTGCTTAACTTTGAACTGCAGTAAATTAAAGAAGATGAGAGCACATGTTTCAAGTTAAGCACAGGTACAGAGATGGGATGGAGGAGGAGGTCAGAGCACTCACTGTCCTGCACCCCGGTGAGATGTTTCTGCAGCAATCAAGCTACTACTGACTTTTCACATCCTTGAGGCAGTCAAGCCCAGCACGTTCCTGTGGTGGTTAGAATAATTAAAGTGTGTCTTTCCAAAGCATACAACTTAGGTGCCTTACCTGCTCTGGAACACAAAAGTATCAACCTCTTCTGGTGGTATCCACTTTTGTATAGATAAGATGGATCAGTGTAATATGCAATGATGTGATGCATTCACCCAACCTGGTTTTGCATGGTGTCTGTTGAAGAGTGCAATATGCCCTGCTGATGTCACATTGTCTTAGAGCTTATCACCCCCCTATAACTTTGTGTTCCTCTTTCTCCTTTGTCACATAAACACTTTTTGTTTAAATCCCCTTCATGTGGTGCACAGACTCTTGAAGTATATTTTTAATGCACTGCACTCAACCATATTTGGTTGAGACTGTCCCAGACAGGCTCAAATGTGCGGTGGTGGGATGTTTTTGGCTTCAGAAAATGAGTGAACTCTGTGTCCTCATGGACTGAAATGGGCCTTTAGAGAAAATCCCACCACTTCTGCCAACACACTGATTCTCTTCCTTTTCAGGATTTCCTGCACCAAAATAGCTGCATTTGTTTCTGTTTCTCTGTTGAAGTTTGCAAGACCAGGAAAGAAAAATAAAAATAGTTTTATAGTGCAGTCACCACAGTTCTGTAAATAATTTTAGTTGCTCTGCTCCTTACTGTGGTGGGGAAGATTTTGTGCTGCATGAATTTCTGACCCACATGAGAGATGAGAGGAAAGCATGAAACTCTTGAGATTCCTGCTCTTCTGCTCACCCAGCAGATGTTAGAAGGTGTCTCCGTACAACTCTCTTCGATGCTCTGATCCACACTGTATTCATTCATGCAGACCATAACCATGAACTGCATTTCCCTTTAATTGTTTTCCTAGTACCAAGTTTTGTGGGTAACTAGATGCATTTTCAAACTTCCAGTGTGATCTGCAACTGTCTGCTCAGCAAGTGGTGAAACAACTCCCACTGATCACTTGTCCCTGGCTACTTAATCCTAGGTGAGAGAGTCCCTTCTGCTCTGAGGCTGCATGTCAGAGAACTGGGAAGCAGGTCACCTTCCAGGAATAGATGCACCCTTGCTTTTCTCCCCTCTGTCTCCTGACTGCTGTCACCTTCACAACAAATGGAACTCTTTCCATAGGATCTGGGGGAAGTGTTTTTACCTGCCTTCTTATGTGGCACACTCAGTTTGGGGAAAGCAAAAATCCTTGGAAACAAAGGCAGCCTGGTCTTGGGGTGCCGGAGATGTGTTTGAACAGAATACTGATGAAAGCGGCCAGTCAGCCAAAGATGTTGTATTTCAGAAGGAGGTTGTTCATTTAAGGGCCTGTGAGATTTGGGAACCTGGCGTCCTAGGAAAAGGTAGTGGCCTCAGGGCTTCTCTGTCCTTCAGTGCTTGTGAAATACCTCGTCCCACCTCAAGAATATTAATATCAGAGCTGTGTAAAATCAGGTCTTCAAAAAAGAAATAAATGGCATAAAGAATTCTAAAGAGGGAAAGGATATTCTAGAATCAATATATTCTTCTGGGTTTGGTTTTTTCTTATGGTTGTTTTTTTTTTTTTTCCTCCTCAGGGTAGAGCCTTTTAGAGGTAAAGGTAGATACATAAAATGTAAAGTATTTGCTTGCTGGGCACCTAACCCAGACTTCTTCCCCACCCCTTTCAAGTTAAGGAAAGCAGTATCAAATGAAAAGGATAAGTGGTGAAGGGAGCAAAAGTGAGGGATGGTGTTCCCCTACAAGGAACGTTTTGAGGGTTTCAGTGATATACTGACCTAATAAACAGAGGGAATATGAGAATACACAGTTAAAAGGGGAAGGAAAACAGAAGCATAAAGGAAATTAGATAATAGAAAAGGGTTCAGGAGGAGGTAAGAGCAGATTAACCACAGACGTTCCTTGAAGACTGTAGTCATTGACAAGTTTCATTTCTTCTTTATTATAGCAATCTCTTACAACATCCACAGTGTGAATGAAACAGTTTCACTATGTCTAGTTTTAATCAGTCCTGACTAAAACCAGGACTTCTGCATAGTTTTCATTTAGCTCTTGGACAGATTTATTATTTTTTAAAGTTTTAAAAAAATTTATAGCATATTTTTACAAAGAGGGGTTTCTTCTACTTTTCCTCACCTCTACCCCATACAGACTGTCTCCTGTATAGCCACAGAGGTGACACCTGTTTGGAAGACCCCAGCTAGGTGATCAAGTGGGTATGAAAACCCACTGGGGATGTAAGGGCAGTTGCTGCAGCCTGTGTTGCTCCGGGAACTTTGTCCACCTTGACCTAACACAAAGTGACCTTCCAAGATGTTCAGCTGCAGAGAGTTATTTTTTAACTCAGAACTAGGGCTTGAAGCTGTGGTTCTCATTTAAGGTTTGTCATGTTTCTCTTGGTCCCCAAATAATTTTTAGTGTAGATGGGGGCAAGCTGTATGTTGTGTTCTTCATGTAAGGCATGAGCACTCCTGCTAAGACACAGGGCAGTCCAGCTCTTGTGGAGTGAAGGACCATGTCTCAGGTAGTGTCTGTGCTCTGGTGGGGGCTGTGGCTCAGTCTCACCACTCAGAGGTTGCTTTTGTGTACTTTTGTTCAAGCAGCAGAACAGCTGATACTGATTTGATACTGCTAAAATGAAATGGAATAGTCTGGTTTCTGTTGCTACTCACAATAACCTCCACAATCTATCCCTACATTTGTGCAAAGGCCCCCACATTCAGCACTGAACAAAGGACACACTATGCATTGGCAGGAGATGATAAGAGACTCACCTCTCTATCCCTGGCACCCTGGAGTCAGGGGGCAATCCCCTCTCTTTGTCCTGGTTCATTCTCCTGGCCGTATTGCAGAGTGGCAAGGCAGCATACCTAGCCCAGTGCGTAAGCCAGAGCAGGACATAGGTCTGTGCCAAACTCCTGTCCTCTTTTTGGGATATACTGTGGGAAAGATAGGGGGGGAGGAGGAAAGGGTTGCAAGTGGGTGCACTGACCTCACAGGAGCCCCATAAATGAGATGGCAATAAATCTCACTCTGCAAATAATGCTGCTTCAGACACAAAGTGAGACATCTTGATTTAGACCTGCTTGAAATCTGCTGAGCCAGTTTGCTCTTCCTTGCTTTCATTCCGCTTGTGCCCTGCTCTTTCTGTGTATCTGTTCTTACACATACATACACATGCACACCCCCTTCCCCCCCCGTCCTATATACCTGTTATTTTGATAGCAGCGTGCTGTGGCATTCATCATCATGCCTGTGCTTTCCCAGGCCGTTCATCGTGCTCCCTCCCCTGATGGAATGGATACGGGTTGCCGTGGCTCACGCGGGGCACCGTCGCAGTTTCTCGGTGGACAGCGATGACGTACGGCAGGCAGCGAGGCTCTTACTGCCGGGAGTTGACTGCGAACCTCGACAGTTAAAGTAAGTCCAAAGGGGAAAAAAAATCAGCTACTTCTTGCGAACCGTACGGCTCTTTCCTAGCGACAGCAAGCCAGCAGGCAGGCAGAGGGCTCTCTTACTGCCTTGAGAGGTGCATGGATGCTCGGGCTCGTCACTCTGTGCATTGCAAAATCAGCTCCTGGTATTTACTGACATCCCTGCATAAGCTGGTTGCACGGTAATGGGTGTCTGAATATCTCACAGCTGGATTGAGCCCATAATCTGCTCAACAGAGGTTATATCATGCTTTTTTTTTCTCAGTTTCTGTTAGGTTCTGTTTGGTAATGAGGGGCTGGAATCTGCTAATTGTCTGCTTCGCATTGCTGTGCTATAAAATACTGAAATGTGATTGGCAGGGCTGCAGATATTTTTCAGGGCTTTGTTTTCAGCATTACTGCTTAAAGGGCGCATTTAAACTTACAGGTAAGGCTACCTTGTGCAGTAAAATTGTGTCTCTCATGCTAATGTCAGTTCAAATTAGTCGTAAATGTCAGTTTAGCTAATTTGACTTTTTCATGTGGTGGATGCAACCTTTTAGTTTTCTAATGAAGTCTTAGACTATTTATTGCCAGGATATGTTTTTAGTGGCTGTTTTGCCTTATTATTATGTACATGTATTAAAGCATGATCAAGGGCTTTTCTGGAGTCAAGAGTATGTTCGGTTTTGATTTTCATACCAAAAGGCATTCTGAATCTGCCAGAGCAGAAATTACTCACTGCTATTCCTGCACAAATCTGTATATAAAACCCAATTTCCAGAAGTCTGCTTCTTCACACAGCAATAGGTGCATTCTTTCCAGCAACACAGAAAGCAAAGGGGTCATCTATGTAATTAGCTGTAACAACCTGCACTGAAGCAGCTGCCTTCTGTTGACTCTGGCCTTGACGTGCTCTTTCACCAGAGAGTAGGATACTTTACTTTGAGATCTGCCTAAGCTTTTTATAGTCACAGCTCTTCAATATTCAATTGAAAAAAAAAAAAAAAAAAAGATGTTGAATTTGAGAAGTGAAATCTTGAGCATTTCAGATTTCAAATCTTGGCTGTAATTGCTTCTCCTTGGGTGTGACCACCTTGGCCCTCATTTCCAGAAGTGCAGCGTTCTGTGTCGCTACTGAAATGTCAGAAATTACAGGTACTATGCACCTCCTGAAGACCTAGCACTTGCTTTTGAAATGGCACAATTAATTTAATACTTCTTCCAGTGTTTAGGTAGGATTGCAAATAAGGCAATAATGTTTCTACTTTGCATCTTCTGTCTTAAAAATTATGAAAGATAGATACAGTTTAATATCTGATAACGACCCCCCCCCACAACTCTGGAGGCTGCATTTTGTCTCTGTGTGTGTGTGTGTGCATATATATTTAAATACCAATGCTTAGACAGTTTTCTAGGACATTCAAAATAATTTGAAGGTGAGGAGTGTTGTAGTGGGTTGCAGAAGACTATATTAATTTTGAAGAACAAATCAGTACTTCGTTTAAAGTTGCCATCAAAAATTAATTTCATAAAGAGTAGAAACGATTGCTGTTGTCTTACTGGTCTTGCAAGTGGGAATGAGCTTGAAGAGCATGGTCTGAGATTTATCTGGTGGTAATGAAGAGAGTAATAATTCCTGAGACAAGTTCTGCATTTTAGAGAGACCAGACTTTGCAGTGTGGGCTTAATTTGCAGGGACTTGATACAGAATGTCCCAGAACGACACTCACTCTTCTGTGCTGGCACAGGTCTGCAAATGAGTGTCCAGATAGTATGGATTTTATTTTAAGGTCTGTACCTAATGCAGGCATAGTGCAGCAGGTTCTTTCAGTATCTGGAAATCTAACCCTGGCTGCCTGTAATCCTGAGATCAAAGGAAGGACTGACCTTATCTGAAGAATAACATGAGACATCAGGATATTAATTTGAAACATTGCAGCTTGTAATTTTTTATTTGTATTCAGTGCAGACCTTCAGCACTTCTCATTTCCACTAAGCCAAGAGTCAGCCTTTCATGCCTTAGGGAGGGAGAGAGTGTTTCCAGCTATCAACTCCTGAGCAAGCATCAATTCCATGAATACAAACACTGAAAGGGGGGGGGGNGCTCTTTGAATAAGCTGTGTGATGACTGACAGCTGGGAGGATTTTAAGTGCTTATAGCTTGACATATTTTGTGACTTCTACAGAAAAGGCTTAATAAGCAGAACCTTGAAACTGGTTCAATTTCTAGGCTTCTATTAGCAGTCTTCCTTAGCCCCTGAAATATAGAGACTTGAACCCAAATGTTCAAATGGTCCAATGTGATACTGCATCATTCCACACAGTTGATTTGCAACCTGTGACTGAATATACTTAAAATCAGCTTCCACATTGGAAAAACACACATGCAGGGAGAAATGCAGGATCTCTAAATTCAAGATCAGCTTGGATGAAAAACGAATGTTCTATTTCTTATCTGAACTACAGCATGGAGCTCTCCCAGCAGATTTGTTTGGCATTCCCAGCACAGCGATGTACTCCAGCAGTGCGGTTCTCTCTCTGGCTTTGTAATTCTTGCTTTTCCTTCCAGTACTTCTTCTCTTTCTCCCCTCTTTTGAGACTTCTTTAAAAAATCTTATCACCTTAATTTGTTTCAATGTTTTCATCCCTGAAAGTGGAGCTGCTCTGACTAGAGGAGTGAGGGAAGCTGGAATCAACCAGAAACTGCCTGTATCTTTCCTGTGTTCATCTTACAGCAGCAGACATGCCAGAAGGTTTCTTCCCTTTCCCCAGCCTTGGGAGATGAGCAGGGTTGTAAATGTTCTCCTTCCTCCGGGAATGGAAGCTTTAGATAGAGCAGTTGTCTTCACCTTTTGCAAGGAAGTAGGCTTCGCAGGTGGGTTGACTGCTGGATGCACAGCAGTTAGCTGAGGTGGAAGCCAAAGTTGTGTCCAAAATAGTCTTTGTGACAGTGAGAGGCCAGATTTAAATAAAACCTTGCCTCTACTCAGGCCCTGTCGGTCCCTCTCAGGCAATCAGATGTAGTCATGAGAGACCTGTGTGCAAATTCACTCTCTGTTGGCATAAACTTGGTGAAGGTGGGTCCTCTGCTCGCTGCTCTAGACCTAGCAAGCATCAGGGATGAAGGTAATTTGCTGGCAAAAAAAAAAAAGCACAGTGTTAGAAACTGACCTGTCTTTCTGCTGCGCTGAGATAGTGTCACTTCTCAGTCTATACTTGGCTACCAGTACAGGCTGGCTGGCTACCAAGAGACGCTTGGTTGTGGCTACTCCTCATTATCACATCTGCAAGGCACACCTTTCCACTTACTCCAGCTGAACCCAAGTTCTTTCTGTGTCTTTCCTTCCTCTATTCTGTGGGGCATTTGTTTAAAACAGAGAAACCCCAGTGTGTTAGACATGTAGTGGGAGGGATTGCTCAAGAATGAGTGGGGACTGGAGGCTGACAGCAGAGAAACAGGGCAAGGGAGGAGCATCCTGTATTGCTCAGCACAAAGGCTGACACGCTTTTTATCGGCCTCAGTGACTTCATCTCTGGTTGCAATATATTATTGCAACCCTGGAGGATGTAGAGCTGCTGGAACAAACTGACCTAAGAGAGTTAGTAATGTCACGCAGAGGACTGTTACTGGGTCGCTTCTGGATCTGACTGGATAAAGGGCTGTTTCCTGGCCTGTCATAGGTTCACAGAAGCATGTAGTCTAATGTGTGTGTATGTGTGTAGATAAGTTTTTTCTGATCCCTAGACGCAGCAAAAACAGACAAAAAATCCACAGTCTTGAGGCTTGAGAGCAATTCCCCTCTACAAAGGGCAGTTCCAATTCCCATCTGTTATTTTGAAGTGTTTTCTTCTATTCTCAGCATGAGCTCAGGCCTCTTTAATTCCAAGTGATCCCTTACCTGGTTCCTCAGAGAAAGCTGCTTTTCCTGCTTGTTTCTGGGCCTGGCAGAAGTCCTCCTTTCTCCTGCAAAAGATTCTTCTCTGCTGAAGGGAGTCAGGTGGGCAACATTCCACTCCTGGTACTTCTAGTGATGCAGAAGGAGGCGTTTCAGGAAATCTCAAATTGCACTGTCTGAAGGTGGGGTTCTGGCTCCTGGACCCCAAACATCTGGAGATCTGATCCCCAGCTTGGCTGGCAAAGAAACACCTTGCTGGGTTACTGTTCTAGAGCACCCCAAGGGATTTTTCAGGTGTCTGAGTAAATAGGAATACTGAGCCTGTCTCTGTGGCACCAAGATTCTCAGTAGTTGTTACCTATGAGCCTGGACAGCTTCACATGGCTCTGCAGTCATGTGTGTCTGGAAACCCTCTCACATTCCTTAGTCCAGCATACCATGAAGTCACTGTCTGAGATTTGGAGGAGAGGCAGAGCTTAGTTGATTTGAGGAGTGAGATCTTACCCATCAATGAAAAGACTTGTACCTTGTACGACAGAGAAGCATGCTTGTTCCCTGCAGTGCTCGTTACCACCCACCATGGTCACACGCTGGAGGCAGGTGTCACATTGTAGGAGGAACCCAGGACAATTCTGTAAAAGGTCTGAAGTCCATTTTTGGCAGCTGTACCCAAAGGCCAGCAATGGAAAGTGGCATTTTTACTGTTAGATTCCTTACGGGTGGAGTCCCACAGGGCTCTGTTTTGTTCTTGCCCCATCCCATACTGACATACAACCCATGGAGACCCATCAAGCCCTGGTACCACCGGGGAGTCCATAAGAAGCATCACAGTTCTTGTTTGCAGGTCCTGGAGGGATGCTGGAGAGCAGGAATAGGCAGTGGTGTTTGCATGTTAACCCTTCTGCTGAAGTGAAATGTAGTTGGAGGTGGCAGTGTCACTGCTGGTCAAGGCAGAGCTGACAAGAGCAGGGGCCATCGTGACAGAGCTTGTGCCTGTGCAGAGATGGAGAGCCATAGCTTGATTCCTTTTAGTTGTTTGATTACCCACTTTCAGCAGCATTTAAGAATTGTGACTGGGTTCCTTGAGAGTGCTGGGCTCACATAGAGTGAACACAGCAAATACACTTTTTCTTCTCTACCTAGCTGTGAGTCTGGGTCCCGTCTCTGCTCATGACCACAGGTGTGCACATTTTTCTCATCTCTTCCTGGGATGCA
Source organism: Eubucco bourcierii (assembly GCA_013396675.1). Taxonomy (NCBI): domain Eukaryota; kingdom Metazoa; phylum Chordata; class Aves; order Piciformes; family Ramphastidae; genus Eubucco; species Eubucco bourcierii. The sequence continues at coordinate 82,911 of VWZE01022354.1, forward strand.
AAGGAGAAATTGGTATCTGTAAATGCTGGCCTTGAGGCAGCACCTGTGAGATGCATGCATCAGCGCCAACAAAAATCACCTGAGAACTTAACTGAACATTTTGCCTCTCTTTTTGGAAAGAAAATCCTAGGGGGGGAAGGGAAAAATAAATAACAGCAACAAGGTTATGGAAATGGAAAAACAGTAATGAAAAGAAGAGTAAATTATGCAGCTTAATGCACTCAAATTGGGGTGACCAGATAACCTCTATCCCAGCAATGAGAAAAAGCTGCCTCACAAAATCAGAGGGTCAGAGGGAAATATTTTTAACAAAGCCTGGAGTGATGCCATAACTCTAAGGATTAATAATAGTAATACTCAGCATTTGAAAAGGATGAAAAATGATCCAAGGAAAATTCCAGGCTGTTAGTGCAAGGCCTTTGAATGTTTTTTCAGGCAAAGACTGATTAAAGACATGTTGTTGAGGGGAAAAATGGGATAAAATGTGGCACAGATTTTCTAAAGATAGATCTTGCCAGACTAATCTAATAACTTTTTGATAAGATAACTGATTTTCTACCCCAAGGAAATTCAGTAGATTTCATCTATTTGAGACTTGAGTGAATGATTTGATGCAGTCCATGCAGCTATTAGTTAAGAGAGAAGATGGGATTTAGTAAAGTAATTGGAAAGTGAGCAGGAGCTGGCTTCAAGGAAGGTAACAAGGGCTGAGTTGGGTGCAGTGAAGTTAAAAGGAGAGATCTTCAGCTTTCACTCTTAAGAACAAGCCTTTTTTTAATATTCAGAAAGGGATTTGGCTCAAATGGTAGCAACTGTGCTCATGAAGTTAAAATTTGCTGATGCTACAATGCTGAGAGGCATTGTCCTAACAGAGGAAGTTTGGGAAATCATCCCAGAAAAAGTGGATGACCTTGAGGACTGGGACAAAAGAAATGGAATGAAATACACTTTTCCAGAAATGGAAGGCAAACACAGGGAGATTAATTAGAAAAATAGATGCTGCAGTGTATATGTAATATATAGTATATGTGACAGACCTGATAGTAGCCTTCCAGTATCTGAAGGGGGCCTACAGGAAGGCTGGGGAGGGATTATTTAGGAGGTCTTGCAACGACAGGACAAGGGGCAGTGGGTTTAAACTGGCAGAGGGGAGATTTAGACTGGATGTCAGGAGGAAGTTCTTTCCAGTGAGGGTGGTGAGGCACTGGAACAGGTTGCCCAGGGAGGTTGTGGCTGCTCCCTCCCTGGAGGTGTTCAAGGCCAGGTTGGATGAGGCCTTGAGTGAGCTGTGCTAGTGGGAGGTGTCCCTGCCTATGGCAGGGGTTTGGAACTAGATGATCCTTGAGGTCCCTTCCAACCTTACCATTCTATGATTCTATGTGCAATATAAAATAAACTATATTGGGAATCGAGTATTGGAAAGGTGATGGAAAAGATGTAGTGCAGTAGTATTTCATCCCAGAATAACTGTAAACCACAAAAGTGGATTTTTTTTTTTTCCTCAGTCATGAGAAAAACAAATGCATTTTTGGGATGCACTGGGAGAGGTGTTTCCAGTAGAGGTGGGAAAATACTGATGCTTCTCTGTGTGAAAGTGGATGGAAGTGTCTGTGTCAAGAAAATATTCACATTGAAGTAAGCAGAGACAAATAGGCCGAAGCGGTTTGAGTCTTGCCAGAATGTTCTCGTAGAGAAAGACTAGAAGAAAGTGGGTTATTCAGCTGAGCAGCATGTGACATTTCTCTATACATCAGGAGTAAATGCTGCAGAAGGAAAAATGCACAGTTTCAAGGGTGGCATGGCCACAGTGAATATTAAGAAGTCATAACTGAGTCCAAAATGAAAGTGTAGATGCTTCCAGATCTTGCTTCAGCATAGGACTGGATTTATTCAGTTGGTCTAGACCCAGGTGCTCCTGTAGAATCACAGAATGGTCTGGGTTGGAAGGGACATCCAAACGTCATCCAATCCAACCCCCTCTGGACTCAGCAGGGCCATCCCCAACCAGATCAGGTTGCCCAGAGCCCTGTTGAGCCTCACTTCGAATATCTTCTGGGATGGGGCCTCAACCACCTCCCCAGACCACCTGTTCCAGTGTTCCACTACCTTCATGGTAAGGAACCTGTTTCTAACATCCAACCTAAATCTGCTCTTCTCTAGTTTGAAGCCATTGGCCCTTGTTCTGTCACCACAGGCCTTGTTATCAGTCTCTCTCTATCCTTCTTGTAGGCCCCCTTCAGGTACTGGAAGGCTGCTATTAGGTCTCCCCACTATTCGATAACCCCTTTGCCATCTCAGTCTCACCCAGGGCTCCAAGTTGTATTTACATCTTTGATCCAGAAAGGCCTGTGGGCAAACATGGTTTCTGAGTGCCCTTCAAAACCTATCTTTAGCTGAAAATCAGCCTTAATTTCCAATTAGCCTTGGCCTGAGAATACTTAAGTCTGCTTTTCTGTATGAGACCATCCCTCTTAATGAAGGTGTTCTAGAAAAATAGGATTATCAACCTCAAGAGTGAAGCTTATTTCACATGAGAACATCCTTCACTCATTCTGGAGTGTTTTCATAAGACTGTGGAAAGGGAAAAACCTAGCAATGTGTAAAATGAAGATGTGTTATTTTGAACTTTAAAAGCACTCTGTTATGCAATCATAGAATGGTAAGGTTGGAAGGGACCTCAAGGATCATCTAGTTCCAACCCCCTGCCATAGGCAGGGACACTTCCCACTAGCACAGCTCACTCAAGGCCTCATCCAACCTGGCCTTGAACACCTCCAGGGAAGGAGCAGCCACAACCTCCCTGGGCAACCTGTTCCAGTGTCTCACCACCCTCACTGCAAACAACTTCCTCCTAACATCCAGTCTAAATCTCCCCTCTGCCAGTTCAAACTCATTGCCCCTTGTCCTGTCATTACAAGACCTTGTCAATAGTCCCTCCCCAGCCTTCCTGTAGGCCCCCTTCAGATACTGGAAGGCTACTCTAAGGTCTCCTGGAAGCCTTCTCTTCTCCAGGCTGCAGAGCCCCAACTCTCTCAGCCTGTCCTCACAGCAGAGCTGCTGCAGCCCTCTGAGCATCTTCGTGGCCTCCTCTGGGCCTGCTCTAACAGTTGCATGTCCTTCCTGTGCTGGGGGCTCCAGAACTGCACACAATACTCCAGGTGTGGTCTGACAAGAGCATAGTAAAGAGGGAGAATCCCCTCTCTTGCCCTTCTGGCCACAGTTCTCTTGCTGCAGCCCAGCACACAGTTGCTGTCTGGGCTGCACTTACACTGCAGGCTCATGGTGAGCTTTTCATCACCCCACACCCCCAGGGCCTGTTCCTCAGGGCTGCTCTCAGCCATTCCCCA
>VWZE01022354.1:86572-136073 GCA_013396675.1 Eubucco bourcierii
AAAGCCACTAAATTTGTCAGGCAAGATCTGCCCTTGGTGCAACCATTGCTGGGTGCCACCAATCACCTCTGCTTCATTTGCCATACCATCTTAATGATATGCCACACATATGCAATTCTAACTTGAAAGTGAAAGAGGAAGGATTGCATGTAAAGTTTTATTTATGGAAATCCTGTGCTTGTGCTAGAGCATGAAAATATAAATAGATTTTTAATAAACAGAGATTCAAAGGCAGAAGAAGATTTGCACTGGTCTTTGTTCTGTTGAAGTGCAGTGTAAGGGGCTGGGTTTATGGAGAGAGTAGAAAATTGCTAAGATTCTGCTCCTTAATTAGATTGCTTTTAAGTAGGAACAGTCGGTGTTTGCCTAACTCCTTGAATGTCCTTGTTCTTCCCACAAATTTTCACTAATCCTTTAACAGCAGCCATGGCTATTTCTGTAATTAGACACAAAAATGCCAACGAGCAAGTGTTAGCAAACAAGTTACTTAACAAAATCCAGCAGTCCCTTAGGGCAGATGGTGCCAGTGGTTGAAGGAGATTGTATTACTTAAAAGGTAGTACACAGGATTCTTGAGGTGAATTTCAACCTCTCCTGCCAACCAGCTGCTTGAAGACACCAGTAATATTGAGAAACATGTCCTCATGTTCTCCTTCACTTTTTGGGCAGAGCACACTCTTGTTTTTACAGGCTATAGAATCCAGCCTCCTTGGTTTGTTTTTGTTTTATCCCCATCTCATTGCAAGCCAGTTCATTACTATTTCATATGCTCTGTCCCTGTACACATTCCTGAATATAATCAGAATACATGTAACTTTCATCTTCCAGTGATCAGTGAAGAACTTGTGCTATCTATTTATACAAAAGACGAATCTGTACCCAAATTTCCCTGTGGTATGTTGGCTTTGTTCAAACTCTGAAGTCAGATACCATTTTGAACGTGGTTCTGGCTTTATATAGAACCATAGAATAATAAAATTGTTTCAGTTGGAAAAAAACTCTAAGGTCATCGAGTCCAAGCACCGACCTGAGGCCACCATGGCCATTAAAACATGCCCTGAAATGTCCATGTCTACATGTTGTTTGAACGGCTTGAGGGACGTTGATTCCGCTCCTTTCATTCCATACTACTGCTTGGGCTTGACCATCCAGCAGGTTTTTTATCCACCCATTCAAGCCATGTGCAGCCAGCTTCTTCAGGAAGATGCTATGGGAGACAGTGTCAGATGCTTTACTGAAGTTCAGTACAGGGGCCTGTAGTAATATGAGTGTTTTGAAATACAGATTTGAGTCATGATTTGATAGTCACATCACTTTTATTTATTTTCTGGTACCTGTAACAAACCAGTACAGTAACCAATTTATTCTCAGACCTTTGACAAGAATAAGGAATTGGCTAGTAAATATCTGGACTATTTTTATTTTCTTGTCTTAGTTCGGCTCCTGCTTAAATAAGTAAATGGAGATATTTTATGTCTACATTTAAAAAAATAGTTCTCTGTATCACTTTGATCAATATTTTTTGTGCATGTGTTTCCCTCCCTCCAAAACTGAAAATGCAAGTAGTTGTATCAGTATAGTATTTATATTGCAGTCCTATTAATATCAGCATTATGGTCTCTTTTAAAGCACCACATGGGAAAGAAGAGTGTTTAAAAATTTAAACCAAATTGTCTGCCACCCCTGCTATTGCCATTCGTGTCTGTAGTCTCACTGAAGAGCCCCAGGCCAGGAACGGGACTCTATTGTGCTGTGGGCTGTGCATAGCCAGATCAAAACTGTGATCTCTAACCCCAAGAAAGTCAGCATTGCAAATGTCTGTATATTGCTGGCTAAAATGACTCCTTCCAGACTTCCAACCAGCTGAACTATAATTTCTGACTCAAGACCTCATTTATATTTAGGACAGAGACATATTGAATAAGCTCTGCAGAGCTAAAAGATGGACTTAATTAATAGATTATCTTTCTTTTAATTGAAAGGACTGGCAATCAAGTCCCAAGTGGACAAACAAGGTTTTGGTGCTTGGCTATCAGGACAATGATCTGGTCACATCAGCTGAGGGAAATTGCATTTGTCCTCCTACTCATGATGGTCTGCACTCCATTTCTCTTGATCAACTATTAGCATGCTGTGCCAGCACATACAGCCTGGAACACGATTAAGATGTTCCTATTTCTTCTTTAGTACCATTTACAGAGCGTTTATCCATTAGTGACTATAGCAATAATCCCCTCCCAAAGAACAAATAATTTAAAAGCTATGTAATAAGAGAGCTGCTGTGTCTACCAGTTATAATGGAAACACTTTGCTTTTGAATCAGCTCTGTTCCCCAATGTATTCAATCCATGAGTAACTTACTAAAGATTCACACAGACCCTATCTTAGCCAGTCTGAGTGAAAATGAAAACCAACGCCCGAAACCCAAAACCCCTCGCATATAAATTGTTGCTGAAAAGTGTTGCATTATGTTTTTATAATGTGAACTTGGGAAAAGATAATCATATTTCGCTGTCCCATTATAAATGAAGAAGATTATCTTTGACTCCTTTTAGAGATTTGAGTATTTTGGAGTACAACAGTGTCATGGTGACCATGCAGCTTTTCACAGTGACCATTTGCAATAATTAATGTTACCATGGCATTCCCCATATAAAGGCACAGTAAAGTTAATTATGTGCAGTGGCAACACTGCAATGATCTTGAAGATAACTGCTGTAGAAGCAGTATCTGTGAGGCATTAAAAGAGGACTTGTAGTACATAGTATTGCATTTAAAGTTAAAAAGCGTGGTCGCAGCTTTGCTACAAATGTAAAATAAGGTTTCCCCTGTTTCAGTTTTTCCTTTTACTTAAAAAAGCAGCTGTTTGCATAATTCAAGGTAAGGAGTTACCAGCTAGGGAGTTAACAAGCTATGTGACTGTGGATTAGGTGTGGAGTACAAGGACTATGATCACTGTGTGTTATTAATTCAAGCACATTACTTCTGTGTTCTGAGAGCATGTATGTGTGCAGTGGTGTGCTGGTGTCAGGGAGCCTGTCCAGCCTCACAGGTTGCTAGCTAGGACAGAGCAGGCTCAGTCTTTTGAGAGAGGATACTGCCCTCAATGTATGCTGGTCAGTCCTGCCTTTGTCACTGTATTGCCTCTGTAGGATCTCAAAGTTCACCTGACCCAGACAGCATCCAGAGTGGTGATATCCTGTCATCCCGAGACTGTCCCTAAGAAGAAAGGCAGAAGAGGATTTGCCCTTCCATGGTTGTCTGCTCCTCCTGTCAGCCTACACGGCCACTTTGATAAAAAGAACCTTTTCCACAGGCTGAGGTTTTGGGGAATCATAGACTCATAGAATGGTAAGGTTGGAAGGGACCCCAAGGATCATCTAGTTCCAACCCCCTGCCATAGGCAGGGACACCTCCCACTAGTACAGGTGGGAAGGAATGACCCATGTGAGTGCTGGCAGCTGGCAACAACCAAGGTGGCCTTGGAGGGGATGTACCACTGCATGGCTGGTGTCAGCCTCCTGTGTACTTGAAGAGATCACAAAGACTTTTTGACAAAAGTGTCATTTACTGACTGCAGCTGGAGAGGTTTCCAGATCTGTTTGCAGGCTTGCTTCCCTTGCTTTGTAGGCAGTTTCACAGCTCTAAAAGTGCCTCTGTTTAGCTGACTGAACCATTCCTCATCAACCTTATTTGTTAAGGTTCCTCCTGTCCTTTCCCACCTCTTTATAGCTTGTCAGTGTATTTTTTACAGTTAAGAAGTCTTGAGAGAATCAAACCTGAGTGCATGTTCCCTTCCTTCTTATCTTTCATCTTTCAACGTTTGTGATTCCGAATGCAGCAACATCCCCTTGTACAGTGTATATATAGTGTGCAGAGACCTCCTGCTCCTGGTGAAGTCAGCGTTATTCAGTTAATGCTAGGAAAGAGGACTTGGGAGCAAACGCAGTGTTGTAGAGGCTTGGGGTTGATTTTGATGGATTTGAGGTGGTTTATTATTTTTCAGTGTTCATTTTAAAATGTGACTGCTCGTGCTGACTGCTGTACTGTCTTCCCAGTTGGCTTTCTCCAGCATTAAAAGTGATGCTGTGTTCTCCTATTCTGTACTTGTAGTTCCTGATAGTTTTTGATCTGTCTCTTCACTGCTTTTTATCTGTACATGTTAAATCTCGCTTTTCTTAACTCATTCATCTCTCTGGCTTTTGGAGACGTTGCTATGCTTTATTTCTGAAACATCTTCTGTTCCTTTCCCTTGCAGCATACTCTCATTTTATTAAACTCACCATTTTGATCACTATCCCTTTTATTAGTCGAAACGAGACAATGGTGGCACCAGTAATAACCTCTGCCATACAGCTTCCGTTGTTCTGTCTCATAATTCTGGGCTGTAATTCACCATGAGTCCTTCACAAGGTACAGAAAAGTGGTAGGTCACTGGTAGTTTACTAAGTAGTGCTTTCATGCTTTGTGATACTTGATCTCAATCATATTTCATCAGTGCTGGTGTCCTAGCAGCCCAGGCACTCCTCTACATCCCTGTTGTTGTTCCAGTCTTTCTACAGCTGTAGCATCTTGAAACCCTATCTACTTGAGGAGTACTAATTTGCTGTTACCCGGCAGTAATTAATGAGTCCTCTTCCTTGACTGTGGTTAAGTAGGTGAAATGAAATGCTTTTGAGGGAACCAGAACCAACTTAAGGATAAACAAGTAATTTCTAAACCCATGCCAGCATAGAGATCTGGGCAGCCCATACATTACATGTCCTTATTCCTCCTCCCTCTCGCGTAGGTGTGCAACCCAGGTCACATCTGTCTTAAGAAGAGGAGATCATCAGCTATCATTTCACATGCACTGAGCTGGGCTCTAACGTCAGTGAAGCTCTGCTTGTTCCTGCCAGCACTGAGGTTGACCCATTTTATTTTGAGTGTATGTTATATACCTCAGTACAAATGATGAAGCAGTGACTTAACACAGGCGGTGATTCATAGTGGCAGACACCTCTGCAGTCCTCCAAGGATGTCTAGATCTTTCCATAACTGCATTCTGCTGAGGAACCACTTCATTTTCAGTGAGATTCATCTGGGAATGGCCAGCTCCAACTGCTTGGTCCAAACCTTCCGTACATGCATCAAACCCCCCCACCATTAACTTCTGAGCATGCTTTGTCGTTGCCATACACAAAGGAGGGCACAGATGATCTCTAGCATCTCCTGCTTTAGGGGTAACAAGTACCAAATGTGGCTGTAGCTCTTGTCAGAAGTGTGCCATATGGTGTGAACACGTTAAGCTGCAGTTGCTTCCATAGAGCTTGGTGTCATAGAGCTTAGCCCTGCATATCTCTGCTGGTTCTGCATTTTCCTTAAAGTCTCTCAGAAAGTACTGCGGAAAACTCAGCCTTGCTATGCTTTGCTTTCTTCTTTTCTGCTGTAGGTATATTCATAGAATGGTGAGGTTGGAAGGGACCTCAAGGATCATATTGCTGGTGCAGAATCTGTTACTGCTGTTACGATGTATTAATTGTGACTAAGTCTAGTGCATTAACCTTGCAGCGTACTGTTGTGATGAAGCATCATCCTTGTTCCCCTGAGTAATGATACCCAAATGTACCTTGTTTGCATTCTTAGGACAACTATCCTATCTAGCAGTCAAAACCCAAACTGAGCATATAGAGTGAACATCAGCCTTTGCTGTCTTTCAGACTGGTCATGGCCTGGCATGGCAGAGAGCGAGCTTAAGCTGAGATGCCGGTTTTGATACTAAATCCTGCAGAAGCTTTGATCAAAATACTTTGTGTTTTCCCTCTCATTTTCCTTCATCTTTGAAAAAGGAAAAATGGCAGCTGTGCTACCTACCACAGCATAAGCAGTATAGGCGTTGCATATTGCTGTTAAATATTAAGCAGTGTTATATATTTTATAAAGCTCTGATAAAGCACTTTGAAGAAGATATTTAAATTATAGTGATGTGCTGTTTATACTTTTTTCTTTTGGTTTCCTGCATTTTTTTACATATGAAATAGAAGCCAAATATTTGATGTATATTTGACTTTTTAACTTTTGATCTTTGTTTTGTGTTTAATTCATGACTAGCCCCTCATTTTCTGACCTAGTATTTTTGCAGAATGAAAGCAGTGTTTTTTCAAACAGTCCTTTATCCAAGTTCACACCAAAAGCACTGTGAATTTGGACTCCACCCTCTGCCCCAGACACTACTCAGCATGAAAGAAGAGCGAAACTATCTCTTAGTAAGATGAAACAAAGTTGGATAAACATGAGATTTGAATTGCCTGCCTTTCTCTGAAGCTGTAAATTCATGTCTTGGCTAAATAACTCCTAGTCCTTCTTCCATTTAAAATTAATCTCTTGAGGAGTTTACAGTTTGAGATCGTTTGAACAAGACTTTAAAAGAATGACATCTCAACTATTAGACATAGGCACTGAGGATTTGTGGTATTTTCTGACAATTACCTGGCAAGATTGCCTCCCCTGTGGTTGCATGGTTCCCTGATCTACAGGTAGTTCTGCCTGAGCAGGAAGGTCAGACCTTCAAAGGTCCAGTCCAATCTCAGGCAGTCTGGAATTCTGCAGCTTGCACTGACTGTTTGAAAAAGGCTTCCCTGTTAGTGGAGCTGTGCTGGTAAGATCCTTTAAGGTGTTCGGAGTGACGTTATTTTCTCTTTGTTATATTGTCAATGGTCCTGCATCCATTTGATGCAAGTTCAAAGATTAATGAAACCAAGGAAACTTCTCAGAGATTGAGTGACCAGATTGCCATGTAGAGAGAGTATTTGTGGTGAGACTGTGTTGTGCATTGCTTAAACAGCAAATGAAATCAAGTGAAAGCTGTGCTTTTTTTCCCTAGGGTTTTGTAAAATGTATAACTTCTCCTGTGACAGATAGACCAAGGGCAGTCTCCATTAGCTTGCATTAGCCCTTCTCATTCAGCATTTCCCTTGGACATGCAGGTCAAAGGAGAACGAGTGTGTGCATGGGCTACATCCCTCAAAGACAGGGCAAAGTATCCTTTTCCTGGGGACAGCGAGGTCTGTCCTGATTGTCCTCTGAGGGAGTCTGTTTCTCGCATCCACAGAATCGATGACTGTTTCTGTGCGTCTCGGAAGCTGGACGCGGTTGCCACCGAAGCGAAGTTCAAGCAGGACCTGGGTTTCCGTATGCTCAACTGCGGCCGCACAGACCTGGTTAAACAAGCCATATCCTTGCTGGGGCCGGATGGGATTAACAGCATGAGTGAACAGGTAATGAGATAGAAGTATAAAGCAGGAACTGTGAAATGTGACAATTTTGTCTGCTTATCACAGAAAACGAGCCCCAGCTTTTAGATAAACATGCAGAGGACCCAAATGCTTTCCCTACATCTGCATTGTTTGGTCTTTTTGAGTCGCACTGGTTCCTTGGTACTTAGATAACTCAGCATGAGAGTAAACGCATCCCCTGAAATTTTCTTAACAGTGAACTGATTCAAGTGAAGCCAAAAGGAGATCCCAAGAGAGCTTAGAGTTGATCTGAATACTTAAAAACTGCTTCAATGGCATGGACAGTGTTGTGGAGCGGGGCTTTGTGAGGTGAACATCCTTCCGCTAAACACTGCCCTGAGATTTGCAGTGCATTTCATGTGCACCACTGAACCCCCAGCAGTAAAGGATTAATTGCTGACACTCTTTAACTGAGTTTGGCCCAACTCGAACTGACCTACGGTGTTAACCCTCCATTGTTCATCGTGGCCAACATCCACCAGTTGAGGAGCCTCCATTTTTCTGGAGTTAGACCTCTATGATACTGGTAGTAGTGTCTGGGATTAAACCTGCCTCCGCACCTACCTTCACAGAGTGTGACGTGATGCTCACCAAGGTAGTTCTCCATTCCCAGAGAGAAATAATGGCCATTTCCTTTTGGAATAGAGGCCCTTGAATTTTCTGGGCCTGTATATTCCCAGAGCTGAGACATCCTCTTTGGCAGAAGGCAGGTGTTTGCCACCACTGAGGTGGTTGCTTGGGACAGGAGCTGGACTGTTTAATAGATTTAAGTCTTAGTGAAAGGGTCCTCTAGGAATGTGAGATGTGTTGCTTGTTCAATAGCTTCATTCAGTCTGGCTCAACATTGTTGATTCATTTGAGAAAAACATTAGAAGACAGCAGTATTCTCAAAAAAAAAAAATGTATTAGACTGCTTACTCCAAGGTTTATGCATTATGCTTTAAAAAAAAATTATTATTATTTTAAGTTAGTCTGAATTTGGAAACTTTTCACATTATATTTCCTCTGTCCTTCAGGCTGAAACCTGGGAACATTCATCAAAGTACCTAGTCATATGCTTAACTCAGAATACATGCTTACATCCTATTTGAGCAAAAGTTAAGCCTGTGCTTAAATACTTTGCTGGATCGAATATCCCCCATCTTGAGTGATACAAGGCCAAAAGAAAGAGAGTGATTTTTAATTTTGCCAGAAGTCAAACGCCCTTTGAGTCACTTATACACACTGTTACTCTCTTCTTCTGAGTGTGTGGAACAGTAACAGTGAACTCATTTAAGTGTCCGTTCCACCCACGTGCAAAGAGAGAGGATCTGAATGATGCTACAGCATAAGGCTGAGCTGCAGAGCAAGTCTGAGGGAGATTGGGAAGGAGAGGTTAGAAACATCATTAAACACCAGTACTACAGCATGGTGTTCTGGGCCTCTTTTAGTTAGTGGTTAAGTCCTTCTCCAGCTTCAGCAAGGCCAAAATGTGATGTAGTCCCTGTGGACTCTCTGGTCCCTGTGATCCAGGAGCTGCTCTAGGGTTCTTCACTGCAGTTGCCTAGGTGGTGTGTCTTGTAGCAGGGAACCCGAGCACTGGGGTTTCAAATGCTTTTCTTCAGATCTGGTTAGACCCCTTGTTTTAAACACTTGATTTAATTAGCAATGATATTATTTATAGAAATTGATGTGGGGAAAAAAAACAACAAAAAACCCCAAACCTAAAGAAACCACCCCACAAACCAGCCCCCCCCCCCCCCCAAAAAAAAAAAAAACTGAAGGAACATGTGTTTCATTTTAAGATTCCATCCTATCCCTGCATTTCAAGGCTCAGGCAAAACTTTTTGTAATTCTCATGGTCCTGTTTGTTCCTGTGGTGTTTGTTGACTGCCAAAGGATATGTTTTGCCACTGTCTGTAGCTGAAGCAGGTTCAAATTCTCTTTGTAAGTTATTTCAAGTCACCCAAGACCTCTCCTTGCCTGGGGTGAACTTGTTTTTTCTTAATGATGACATGAGGCTCCAAATGCCTAATTCCTTACTCTGTGTCTCCATAAATACACTGTGAAATGCTCAATGTATTTTGGGGGGATCTAAGCACCTTTGAGAGCCAAATCTTAATTTATATTTTGACTACAAGAGCAGCCCTTCCATACATAAGCATCCGCTGTCTTCAGCCCTGCATGCAAACAGGAAAACGGGGCCAGTTCAGCCGAAAGAGTGGCACTGGGCTCTGGCTGGGAAGAGCAGTGTCATGGCTTTGTCTTGCCATGCTGGGCACCTCCAGTTTCTTTGAAAAGAACTTCACTACAAGGCAGCACTCAGATTAAACAGCAAATGGGCTACCATCTGATAGCAAATTTACCAAGGGACCTCGAGGTAGGCCATAAACATGCATGAGAGGTAGCTGCGTGCTGCGGTGTAGATTTACTGCAAAAGAACTGGTGGCTGTTGATCAACACTCTCTACTGTATTTAATAAACAGCTTTTTCTGTTAAAATTTATGGCAGATTTAATGATATTTTTTTTTCACCGTTTCATCCAGACTTATTAACGCAGCCGCAGTAATACTTCCCTTAAGGGAAATGGTGATCTGCCACAGCAGGTATTTCAGATTCATACAAATTGCATTGTTGTGCTTCTGTAGTGAAGGGTCACTTAATCTACTTTTCCTTCAAACAGGGCCATGTTTTCCTGAAACCAACAACAACTTGCAACAATGCTGTCTGGCTTTTCATTTAAGATTAAATCCTTGTTTGCTAGAGTGCTTTTTACAGTCCAACCTTTTATGGTATCCGTATTGAAAAAGCTGTGCTTGAATCTAGCTTATGCTAAGAGGAGCTTGGGATGTGTTTAAAAGCTCTTTCAGTAATTGTAAAGTTAGATTTTATGAAACTGTGATCATAGGAAATGGAGCAGAATGACTGTCTTTTTAAAATAATCATGGAAATAAGATCCCTTTGATAAGATTTCTCTGATGGGGCCCAAAGAAAGAGGCTTCATTTAGTGAATGAAGATGGAGGGGAGGCTGACAACCTGAGTTTCACTCGCCATGAGGAGGTTGCTGAGGATAATATGAAAAAAAAAATCAAACTGAGTGACAAGAAAAATGGAGATTTGGGAAAAAAAAAAAAAAGTGGTTGGCTTCTGCTAGTCTGAGGGGCGCATCTGTAACAAAGGTAATGGTTGGCGTTAAGTACATACTGTTAGTCTTGGTGATATATACATACATTTAATTGTTTAAGCAAAGTCAAACAGAGTTCTGTGTTAAATTTGTCAATTCCTTTGTTTTTTAACTCCAAAAAATGACTAGGGCATGACTCCACTGATGTATGCTTGTGTCAGGGGTGATGAGGCTATGGTGCAGATGCTGCTAGATGCTGGAGCAGATCTGAATGCTGAGGTGAGGACTTTTTGTTGGTTGTATCTTTGTTCTGTTATTTGTTCACATCTTAAACTATGCCCTGAAACTGCAGCTGACAACCCCAAGAATTACGTAGAAAATTAATTTGTCTTATCTTGAATAGTGCCACTGGAAATTAATAGTGAAATCAAACTGCATTAGGTTAACATTGGGATTCACTGCACAGAAGGATTCAAGTCATCGGACTTACCAGACAGGTAATATTGATTCAGTTGTGCTTGCACACTGCAAATGAATACAGGCATTAGCACTAGCACGGAGCACAGCTCTAATTATATTTAAAGGACTCTCTGAATCTCAGCTGAGTTAAAATGAGGAGGATAAAAGAAATAATGAATCAAATAACTTGATAAAGCTCAAACATTCCTATGCGTTGGGATATTCCAGCTAAGCATCCCCAACACACAAATACAATGTAGATTCCACTGTTTTGTTTTACAAAGTGCCTTGGGCTAAAAACTGTTGGATGAGAAGCTTGAAGCTTCCAGAATGTAAATGTCTCTTTGATGAATGCATCTCACACACTTACACAATGTGTCCACCAAACGGATCGTGGTCTGACTCTGTGCAATGCAGGTATGTACATTTTTAAAGAGCTGTTTGAAAATCAATGGAAGAATTATTTATTAATGATTCCAGTTGCGATTTGTTGAGGTCATGAGTAAATTAAGCTGTCTGCTTCACTTATCTGTGTTCCATCTGTTCTGTTTGGACTTGAGCAAGCTGATAAACAGTAGTCAGTGCTTTCAGCCAGACATTTTGCACTTCTAAAAAATCTAATTTAAAAGGAGAAATTGAAGTCACCTGTAAGAGACTGATATTTGTTACTATCTGATTGCTGCTTTGGGATTTATGAAATCAGCTGATGATTTCAGTTCCCCAAATGCCAGCACACCACCCTCAAGAGCTGGCAGTAATTGAATACTCAGACCCTTGTTGGCACTCTCGAAGAGTGGATGGGCGTGGAGACTGATCTTCTCTTTAACTCTGTCTGTGCTGCAGAGGTCAGATGGTATTATTGAGTTTCTGGGAGCAATGTTCATTAGGAGCAGTCCTCCCAGTAATCTTCCAGACTTGAACCAAATGCAAATTTAAACAGTTTGGTCTTCCCAAAACTGCTGACATGTGAGAGAACAGCTCCAGTGAGGAATATAAACCTCCCCGACTCATTTCTATAGAGTGTTTGCTCTAAAATCAAATGAAAACACTTTGGGACAAGAACTGTGAATAATTATGGTGTGCAATTATAAGATGATTTGTGCACACCACAACCAACTGTGCAAATTGGGCAATTACAGAAAAAAAAAAAAAAGGCAAATCAACCATGAACAAAAATAAATACTCTGTCAGGTGCCTGCATAATTTTCCCCCTTTCACTTTGCAAATTAGTTATATATATGTATGCTTCCAAAAGTGGCCTCAAATGCTGGGTACCTCCCTTTTTGATTGCCCAACTTTAGCAGAAATGGACTCATTTCCAGATGTGCAGAAAAGTTGCAATTCACTGTAGAGTCAGTAGATTCTGTATTTGCTGAACAAATCTCAACTAAGGCCTTAAAGGCCCAGCAAACTCCAGGTCTTTTGCAATCACCCTGTCAACTGGAAAGAACTCTTAACCAAACAAAAAGGAGCAAAGGAGTTAAAATGACTTAATTTTCTTTACTGCTTGCCATGAGCTGTCCTGAGCAGTGGTGGGAATCTGTGCTTGAGGAGAGGCTGGATGTGTTGACTGAGCTGTGATCCTGCCCATCCTCACCCTCCACTACTCTTGCTCCTTAGCCTTAACCCCAAGTCTCAAGCTGCTTGATCGACGTTCTTCTTTCTGATCAAATTCATACCCTAAGAAGCCCTATGCCTTTGCTCAGAGGCCAGCACACTTCTCCTGCTGCACTTTGAGCTCTCTCTTTAGCAAATCTGGGTGATAACAGCCAGGTGCTGGTGCAGATCTGCTCTTCCAGCAAGCTGTGGGATCTGCGTGGTCTCTTCAGATTTTGCCCTCATCCCTGTCCTTGGGACTGAGGGCCTGGTCATGTGCTTCTAGCAAAAGGCTGCATGTGGTGCTTGGAAATGCGATCCGCTGGTGCGACTGAGCATTTAATAACCGGCCCTGCTCCCCTGCAAGGATAAAAGTACTTCAGACAAGGTAGTGAAAGCACAGCTGGCTGATGAGACAGAGAGATGGCACATCTTTTACTCTGATTTTAGTCTTCCTCTGAAGAACAATAATAAGATTTTGAATTTTAGTGTCACACTCCATCTGAGTGTGCAGTCGCGGATTGCAAGTGTTCATTAGATTTTGCCATCTCTGTGACTCTCATCAATATTAATACCCCCGTCTTTAAGACAGGAAGCTGAAGCAAAGGGTGGTTATTCATCTTTCCCAATGTCTATGTTAGAGGCACTAGGCACTCAGGCATAGAAAATGGAAGGAGCAATGTGAGAAATACCATTTTGTTTTCTAAGGATACATTTTGCATCTCTTTTAACTGTCACCATCCTACTCTTTTAACTCAGTTCAGACAGAAGGCAGTAAAAAGGAGTTATCTTAAAATGTTTCTGAAGTGCCACTCTGCCCTGTCATTCCTTAGCTGCCTTTTTATCTCTGGTGGGAGAGGAGGAGCCTGGAAGCACACCTCTGAACTCCAGATTAGGACTCATGATGTGTCTTTCATGACATCAGTGACAAAAATCGTATTTATGCAGAAAGAATTTCTTTGGGCCCGGAGCAATCCCAGGACCCAGGGCTTGTTGGTACACGATTTTGAGAAGTCAGTAGGAGTAGTCCTTAGTTGTAAGTGTCCTGATATGTTCCTGCTTCCCTGGTGTGTGCTGCTGTAACTAGCTGTGGATGTTTTGACCTTGTGCAAAAGTATCCGGTGGCCAGTGGTTTAGATGGAGCTACAGTAGTTGGTAAAAAGACTTCATTTGGTATGAGTTCAACTCAGGCTGTCAAATTAGCATGAACAGTTTTAATACTGAGAAAATTTTTGCAGGAAAAAAATGAAGCAAATCATTTGATAAAGCAACTTTCCCAGGTTTTCTATTTCACTTACTCCCCCACATGCCTGATTTTCAGGCAGGTTGAATTTTATTACTTTATAGCTCTTAAAAAAAATAACTTTAATTTGTTTGTAGGTTGTCAGTACTGCTCATAAATACCCATCCGTCCACCCTGAGACCCGCCATTGGACAGCTCTGACATTTGCTGTGTTGCATGGACATATTCCTGTAGTTCAGGTATTATTGTATTTCCCTACCTGCATCTCATTCTTTTGTTTCTCCTCTTCAGTTCTAATTACATTCATCTCAAACCAGTACCCTCCTGCCATACTCATATTGGTTACTTCTGCTTCTTCCAGAGTGTACTGATATATAATAGACCTATTATATAGCAAATACAGTGTCCAAACCTTAACCAATATGAGGTTTAAATAGGACAATTTAAAAGCAAAGTTGCACCAAAGAAAGTCTGACAACTCCTTGTGCTCCTTCCTGACCACTTGTTTTGTATGTTTGTTTATTCATTCATTACACTTTCTTACACTATGATATTCTAGCAAACACAAAACTGCTGCCTTGGTGGGGGAAAGGTGGACAACAGCCCTTGTGCTGCTCCAGAGGGGGAGAAGCACTCTCCTTGCTCCATCGAGGTGTTGTGTGGGATATGCTGGTTCTGTGCTTTGACATCTCAAAAGTTGAAAAGGTTTATTCTTCAAAATAGCTGTGTCTGTGGCACACTTAATGAAGCACCAAAACTGTGAAGGCCTCAAGGCAGAAATGGCCAAGAGAGGGCTGGAGCACAGGCTCTATCCTGCTCTCCTTGGCCGCTTTTGTTTCCAGCGTTGTTATTTCTGTGGAAGCATCAGTGATGGAGATCACAGCTTTTGGACTCGTTGCTGCGGTTGATTCTTAAGAATAGCCTTCCTTTGGGCCATGTCTTTATATAAAAGGTGGAGGCAATTGGAATCTGATGGTGCTGGGCTTCTAGAAGACCGTGAAGGAAGGATGCTTGTCGGGCTGATTTCCAGTACTTACATCTTAATTTAGCGCATTACTTCCCAGCACTGGACCTTACCCCATTTCCCATTGAGAAACACCGAGTTATGCTTTTTTGGCTCTCAGTTTGGACACTAGTATTCCTGGTGTCTAGCAGTGTAAAATGAGCTAAAAAAGGAATCAAGTTGCCTCTGCAAAGCAATGGACAGAATTTGCATGTCACTTGTCTCCATCATATCTGGTTTACAGATAAGAAGCATTAGACTCTCATTTGTCACTGTTCATGAACTCTGAAGACTGTGATACCTCCGGTTGCTCTAAATGGTGAATTTTCTTTTTAGCTGTTGCTGGATGCTGGAGCAAAGGTGGAAGGTTCCTTGGAGCATGGAGAGGAAAATTACTCTGAGACTCCTTTACAGTTGGCAGCAGCTGCTGGTAAGGACTTTTTTTCTCCCACTGCAAATACTGAATTTTTAAAGAAGTCGTCTCTTTTGAAGTCGTTTAAAAGAATGCATCTCTTGGCTTGCAGGAAATTTTGAACTTGTCAGTTTGCTGTTGGAGCGAGGAGCTGACCCCATGATAGGAACAATGTACAGGAATGGCATTTCTGTGACTCCACAAGGTGACATGAACTCTTTCAGTCAGGCTGCTGCACATGGACACAGGTAGAGTGGGAACAAGTCTAGTGGCATCCTTCAGGTGCTTACTGGGCATCTGATTTGAGCAGATGAGTGAAAGTTGTGCATGAACAATTGAACATGCCACTAACTGAGCAGAGATGTAAGGCTTTATGCTAGCATGTGAATTTAGCCAATTGATGGTAGAAGGAGCTTTTTGACATCTGATGTCAAAGTGAGAAGGGGTTTCCTTGTGGTGTGTTGCAATGCAGTGATTGTTAAATGGCAGCTGATGCAAAAGTGGGAAGGAATGCTGAAGACATTCCTTCTGAATATCTCGATACCTTTCTCAAGTCTGAGTGAATTGTGTCTGTATTGCTGCAGCCATAATTTTTGTTGAATTGAGTTGCTGCATCTGTGTTTACTGTAAAGTTTGGTGTGTCTTAGTGTCATATGTATGCTACAGATTTTACAATGGAAGTAGTGAAATGAACACCTGGCATGCATGATCTTGCAACGCTCAGGAGTTGACTGCAGTGTAATGGATTAGTATTATGATCTTCACATTCCTACTTTTTTGATTGTAGCCATCCAGAGGAACGTAGATACAGGTTAGAGACAGTACCTACCGTCTGTTTGCTTAGAGACAAGCTGCCAGTCTAACAGTATACGCTAACGGCATGTCAGGGTGGGTTCACACAGCACTGCCCATCTGGAGCCAGCGAGGGATCTCTGGGGCAGTTTGGTTATCGGTATCTCGTGTGCCCTGCTGCAGCCTTGCTGCCAGCCAGCGTGAGTGGGATCTGTGTGCCCAAGGAGGACTTGGGGCTCTCCTTGGCTTGCTTGTGCATGCTGCAGGCTCTTATGTTCCTACTTGTACACCACTCACACACACTCCCTCCTTCTTCCCTCTCTTCCACAAATTTGTTTGGGATATGCCATGCCCCACTACTACTCCATACCAGGCTGTAAGCAGATGAAAGTAGGACATTTGAGTATGAGAGAGGTGGGATGGAGGCCATCCCGACTTCTCTTCTCACAGCTGTGAAACCAAGAGTGACTGCTGAGATCAATGAGTTTACACTGGTATGAACATGAGGGCACCAAGTCTCTGAGACTGGTTGATGGCCCAACCAGATAAGTGACTTTGCAGAGTAGTCTCAGATGTGCTTGAACCTGCCCTGACTGTCCTTGTTGAATGTCTAGCTGCTCCAGCTTTCCCAGATTGCTTTGAGTGTTAATTGAATGGTGGTGCTTTTGGTAGCTCCAGGCAGCTCCTTTCTCAAGTGGCCTACATAGTGAAAGTCCTGAGAGCTTGTCCAGACTTCCAGAGAAGTCAGAGAGCTTCTCTGATCGTGGGAAGAAGTCTTGAGTTACATTTAGCTCATGGATCTCTGTTCCCAAGAGGTGCTGCCATTTGTGCAACATCTGTATGGTCCCTGGCATGACAGCAGAGTCTTGCAAACATGTCCTGGGCAGTGCAGGTGGGCTAGAAAGGAGTGATACTCACCTCAGGACTGCTCTCAGCTGGTCCTGCTGTTAATTTCCTGGATAGGTGTCCTAATTTGCCACACTGCAGCAAGTATCTTGGGTACAAAGAAAGCCAAGCCACCGACTCTGCTCTCCTGCCCTCTCTTTCCCTCTCCCTCTCTCTGTTACGCTGTGATTGACAGGAATGTCTTTCGTAAGCTGCTTGCTCAGCCAGAGAAGGAGAAGAGCGATATTCTGTCGCTGGAGGAGATCCTGGCTGAGGGGACAGACTTGCCCGATTCAGCAGCAGCTCCACTCTGTGCCAGCCGCAACAGCAAGGCCAAGCTGAAAGCCCTGAAGGAGGCCATGTACCACAGTGCTGAGCATGGCTACGTGGATGTTACCATTGACATACGGAGCATAGGTCAGTCCCGATGCCCTCTCTCCTCTCCTTTCCTTCCAGGGATGGAATAGTGTAAGAAGTGCATCTCTTTTGATGGGTTGTTGCTTAAACCAAACATTTGCAGCTTTCTCAACTCTTGTGGAAGCAGAAGGTGATGGGGAAGCAGGCATGTTCCCAGCCCCTTTTGGCTCTGCAGGGGGCCTTGTTCAGGGGTCACTGGCACCTTTCTACAGGACAGAGTGGTTTTCATGAATAGGCATCTTCACTGTTACGTGGCAGTGTTTGGCAGCCATGGGCCACCTCAAACAGTTACTCTTTTGCACTCTGCCATAAAGCAATCCATCATTAAAACGTATTTATTTTCCAAGGTTTGTGAGTCTCTGAAGGCAAGAACAAAGAACTGGATTCTCAGTGTGCCAAATTTCCCAAAGTGGGGCTTGGACTTCATACCAACCTGCTGGGAAGTTGCATCTGTGTTTGGGGAGGGTGGTTGAGTACCATGGAGTGGAATCGGCCCAGACTGCATATTTACCATCCCCAGTGATCTACATTTAGAGCAAGAGACCAAATTGCTTGGAATGCCCCTGCTTGATAGGGTGCTTTAGGGGACATGTGCCGTGAATCAGCGTGTGTGGTGGTCTGAGTGGTGGCTTGTTGGGTGGGCTGAGCAGGCAAAGGCCTGGCAATGAACAAGTGATAAGACTGCTCTCTAGGTGATGGATATTTGGAAGGAAAAACCTTTTGCAACCAAACACTAGGCTTGTGTTTCCTCCCACTCCATTCTGCAAGAGTAGAAACTAGGTCACATCCAGCTTAATGCCTGCAGAGGTACATTAGCTCCATGTGCTTTCTCGCTCAGTGCATGGGAGCAGTTCCCTTTAAGTTCCTGGAGAGTGGTTCTGCTGTGACACGGTACTTGAAAAGGCAAATCTGCTGAACTTGCCCAGTGCTGTTTAGGGAAAATAGTAATGATGGGGAAAGGACGTGGGATAGCGCTAATGAAAGTTTTGATCTGAAGACCACCGCTCTTGAATCCAGGTGGGTAGTGACCAAAATGAGGTTTTTTACCCTTTAATGGCTCTCCAGGGACGCATTCAAACAAATGAGCCAGTGTAAATCTAGTTTCCAAAAGGCTTTTGCATCACAGAGCACCACGGCAATTACCACAAATTGGTAGTCTCAGCAGAGAAGCTGAAGACTAGATGGCAGAGACCACAGTCTTCTCTTAGCATTTGGAGGAAAGTCTCTCTGCACTAGATCTAGGATGGTCCTGCTAACCACCAGCCTTCTCAATTAGGCATAAACAGGAATCTGACTTCTAGGGTTATTTAGCAGTTTTTTCCTAAAATCTTACCATAAGTAAAGGTTAAAAAGCAGAAGGGCACATCCTTCTGTGAAACTGGGAGTCATCTCTGTCCTCCATCTCTAGGTGTTCCCTGGACGCTGCACACGTGGCTGGAGTCCTTGCGCACGTCCTTCCAGCAGCACAGACGACCACTCATCCAGTGCTTGCTAAAGGAATTCAAGTCCATTCAGGAAGAAGAGTACACAGAGGAGCTCATCACACAAGGATTGCCTCTGATGTTTGAGATACTGAAAGCCAGCAAGGTAGGATAAATTGTGCTTTTAAAATAAATTATTCTCCTTCCCATCCCCTAAGACACAAAGATCGTGGCAATGTTC
The DNA here is from genome assembly GCA_013396675.1 of Eubucco bourcierii. Classification (NCBI taxonomy): domain Eukaryota; kingdom Metazoa; phylum Chordata; class Aves; order Piciformes; family Ramphastidae; genus Eubucco; species Eubucco bourcierii. Next base: position 105,420 of record VWZE01022354.1, read on the forward strand.
TTGCCCTGCTCTAGAACAACTTGACACTGATTATTCTTAATGATAAGCTGGAGAGACAACAGAAGCTGATGCATAGTGGTGAAATTAAAAGGGTCACTGCAGCATGGCAAGAGATGTTAACCAAACCAACCCAAGGAGGAGCTTCACCCAGCTCATTTGAGAGGACTGTACAATAATGCTAATTTTCATGTTTGCTTTGGGTTTCTTTAACCTCTCACATGACTTTCTCTTCCTTTAATGTGGTTTTTGGCCTCTTAAACTTGTGGGGAGACTGGTTTCTACAAGCATAGAACAGAATGATTTTTTTAATTTTGCATGTGAGTGTTTCTACTTGCCAGATTTGTTCTTTCAGCTGACATTTTCTTAGCCAGACAAATCAGACTAACAAAACCATTTGAGGAGGGGCACCAGTATAATAGCAAAAGACAGGCAGGCAAGAAGAGGAAAAATTTAGTCAGGGATGGATGCTTTCTTCTAAAACTCAGTATAACCAACAGTCTCCTCTTCTCTGCTGGTCCTCCTGGGAGTCAGTGGCTCCCAAGGAATACCTAGCCAACTTTACTGTTACCAGAAAATCATTTTAGTGATGAAAAACATAAGGTTTTATTGCTGTTCATTTTCTGATGTACCACAGTACATGTTGGTATGGTCTTCTAACTGTTTAATAGGGAAGTAAGCAACATTTCTCACCCAACTCTATGTCTAGCAGCAATTAAACAGGATTTTTTAGCACCTGCAGCAATAGCCTAAATAATGAGAAAAGGAATGAGGTCTTGCTACAGACACTCAATGCTAAAAGGTTCCAGACTTAGTATAAGTAGTGAAAGCTTACATGGATTTATTTCTTGTGTCCAAAAGAGGGTTTGGCCCATAGTCCTATTTGTTCCAGCAGTTGCTCTGATTTTCACTGCCACAAGACTTTTCTTTGGAATTAGTTTGTATTCCTTGGGTATTTATGGGGAATATTTGAGATAGCTTTTAGGAAATGATTCCAAATCCTAGGCTTTGTAGATTTCTTCTCTGAAACTCGCTTGGGTTAATACCAACAAGGTGCTGCTTGGTTTGAAAGCTGATGTAAAACTAATCGTATTGAAAACTTAATGGAGATTAAGTTTAGGCCTTGTAATCTTGGATGAGAGCTGGCTTTAACTGCTCTTCTCTTTGGTGCCTGAAACCAAGGCCAGGATCATTGTTAGAATAAGTTACTTACATAGGATTGTACCTTTGGGACATGTTACATTGACTCTTCCATAACCTGTTGTAGGAGACCTGGAAACAAATAAGACTCCTATCTTCTGCTTTAGATTCACTTAAAACTTAAAGCAAACTTAAAGTAGATGGGTCAGGCAAGTGAAGTATCACAGAACCCCCTACATGACAAAGAAGAAATCTGTGTTGATCTTTATTCCTGTCTTTGGGCCCAGAGGAGCTGCCTGTCTTCACTCGTCAGGAGCATGGATATTCGTGTGCACCGCTTCGTATTCTCAGACAAACAATGAATCATTACAAGCTGTCTGCAAATGGTGCGAATTACTGCAGCAGTCGTGCCCTAATGGCCTCTCACTGAGCTCTCTCTCTGAGCTCTCCCAGACAGATATGAGGACAGACTCTGTGCAGCCCTTTGGAAGAAATCAAAATGAATGCATTTTTAGGAAAATGAGTCAATAAAAGTTCTTTCTGGGCACTCCACAGAAAGCAGCTGAGTAAAACTGATATCCAGAGGATCTTGCCTTCCTCTTCTCTGGAAGGGCTGAGACCTGAAACAGTTCTTTATGTATAGCCACCAAATGGAAATCTCCTTTTAAGAGGTGCAGAAGGACTGTAACTGTGGTTCACATCCCTCTTTTGACAGCAGATTGTAAAGCTCTGCCTTTTGTAGAGCTGTGCGGAGAGGAGCTTGATGAGCCCACACAAGGGCATCCATTTCCCCGTGGACTGAGAACTCTGAGAGATTAGAATTCGCTGAACTTCACAGCCTGGCCCAGTACATTTCCTTAATGAGCTTTTCAGGGCAAGAAGTACAAAATAAGCAACTTGATGATGTAAAAGGTGATGTCACATTTACTACATATTATGATGCTCAGTATATTTTAATTGTGTGGCAGCTTGCACCTAATAGAAGCAGCACCGTGCGTTCCTATAAATAGTTCAAACTATCCCATAATCTCAGAACAATTTAGCAATATTAATGACTTGAGGCATGGAAGGTCTTATCTTCCCTTAATGAGCAGGGAAACTGAGGTAATTAAACAGGGAGATTTTCACTGCCTCATAAAGCAGCAGTTTCAACCTCGGAAGCTGTTGACAACCTGGAAAAGTCAGGCAGCAATTTGTAATTTGAGTAACTTGGTCAGAGAGGATCTTCAAAAGTCACAAAGAAATATAGGGCAGGTCTCAAAATAGGAAATGTGCCTTCTGTCCCTGCCTCCTATTCTGCACTGTGGGACAAAAATGTTTTTGCAGGTTCCCAGGCCATGTGGAAAGGCCAGATACTACAAAAATGAGAAGATAAAAAAAGACCAATAACTACAAGAGCAACATCAGACATAATGTATCTCCTTTGTCTTAGAGATGTGTTTTAAAATGCTTGTTCCTAGAGGGTCTCGATGTGAGGGTTTATGTGGTAGCTCTGCCATCAACCAGCACTGTGACGCCGGTGTCCAGCAGGGTGGCACTCTGTTCCCATTTATGTGCTGGGATGCTGACAACAGAAATAGAAAGAAAAATAAATTTGCAGAAGTCCTGGTGCTAGAACACAGAACAGCAACACAATTTGGCAGAACTGCTGAGCTGAAGTCCCTAGTTTTGTTGCCTCTCCTCAAGCAGTGAAATAAGCGGGAAAGAGCAGTGAATAGATTTGCACATTGGTTGTTCACTGCTGCACTAAAGCCCTGGAAGAAGACTTCTAAAAGCACAAATGAAGGCTTGATGCCCAGCTCCTGGTGGCTTCCAGAGGGATGGAGCATTTTCATTTCCTTTCATGCCTTTTAATGTCTTTATCAGCTGCACCGTTGAGAATTGGATGGAGTGGAAAAGTGGCAGCATTTCCATGCTGGCAAGGCAGAGCTGTGAGAGCAGGCACAATTGCTCTGCACTCAGTCCTCCCACAGAGGAGATGCTGTCATGCAGTGAGCTTGGGTCATGACCAAACCAAAGGCCAGAGAAGAGGTACTCCAGAGAAAGCAGCATTGGTGGAAAGGAGATGGAGACCTCTGGTTAAGGCACCTTGCTAAGAGCAGGCAAAACTCAAACTGGGAAAGCTCTGAAACTAAAAATGACAATGATGAGGCGGTGGATTTGGGCCACAAGACAAAGAGGAAATGTGCTGCCATTTAGGGGTGGCAGACAAGCACACACACATAGCCTGCTAGAAGTAGTTTGGACAGGGCTGCGTGAGACCAAAGCCACAGACGCGCTTCTGGGAATGAGTAGCCCTGAGCTAGGCTTTAGCTGCAGCATAGAACAGAGCTGAGTCTCTCAAAGCTAAGATGACACAGGACATCTTGTTACAGAAGAAGGATGGGAATACACAGGCAAATTTCTGCCTCTCACAATCTGCGTTGTGCTCTTTGTGGCCTGGGGAAACCCCCATACATCTCACTGGAAGCTCCCCTTTGCCTCCAGATGAGTTTGACCTTTGCTTTGCCTGAGCTTGGCTCTGAGATGGATTGCCCTCTGCCCCAACACTGGGGGACTATAGTTGCCTGAGGAGCGCGTGTGCTTGAGGGCTGACCACAACTGATGTCTCCAAATACAGACCTTAGAAAAGAACTACATGAAGGCTTCACCCAGATCTGTGGGCTTGTAGTGCCTGAGGTAGTGCTCACAGGTCAGCTCTGCAGGATTTGCAGAGAAGTTCTCTTGAGGATAACATGCTCTGCGTGTGGGATACTTTTTTGTCCTTTATCTAGGAAAGTCCTGGAGCTGTTTCAGTTTGATCTTGACATTTCCACAACCTGAAAAGAGAGAAATTAAACACATGTGCCCTTTGGAGGAGGTTGGGTTTGTATTTCCACTTTAGAGCTCAGCATGAACTTGAGCTATCATTAAAACCACCCAATTCCACCTATGCAGATGAGCCAGAAGCATTGCTGGTAGTACCAGGTTATGAAGTGGTTTCATCCATTGCTTTTTCTGCCTACAGCAATTTACATCAGATTGTCCTTGGCCTGGGTTTTTGAGAAAAAAAATGCAATCTTCTTTTCTCTTACAACTTCCTTCTGTGCCCCATAGTATGGACAAAGAGCTGTTACTTGCCGTTACGTCAGATTGTTTCTGGACATGCATCGCTGCAGTCTATGTGTTGGTCCCCATGTGAGTTGCACACACATGCTGAGGCATTATCTGAAAGCACCTCTGTCTGACACTGGAGGTGCTTCACACCAGGAAAGTTTGGCTTAGGACTATGAATGTTTCTGCTAATTTGCTGTCCCAGACAAAACCAACTTGAAAAGTCATGGGAGGCATCCTTATATATATACACACACACAAATATTGTTATATAAATAACAATATATATTGTTATTATTACTTTAGTTAATTATACATTAATAATATTGCTATTATTAATTTAGCCCAGTAGCAAGGTGTTGATTACAGTATGCAGCCAGGCTTGCTGAAGGATTCAGGAAACTACTTTGCAAAGATGTTTCCTCAGAATTTAAAATTCCTTCAGTTTCCCAACCTCTACAAATGCACCTATAGGCAGCTGAAGAAACCTGCAGGAGTACACAGGCTCTTATTAGTCTGGCATTGACAGATACTGAGAACACATAACAATTCAAAGCAATAACTAGCTTTTAAAATTTCAAAAGTATTCAGGTGTATGGGTATCTTGAGAAACACAGCCTATGTAGTTAAAAAGCTAAAGCAGTTCTTCAGTGGTAACTTGAAATGAAAAATCTCTTAGAAAGGAAACTTGGGGTGTTTTTTAAATATATCTTTTCAGAAATAGCAGCATGTAGCCTCTGTCACAGTTGCAGTAACTACTGAAAAAAAAATTGACATCAACAAACAGAAGGCAGCAGGAAGGGCTGAAACACATGCTCTGTTCCAGCAAAATGTTCAGAAACTGAGGCCTGAGATGATCATCCTGTTTCTATATTGCTGTTGTCTTTCTGGATTTAATTCCACTGCCACAAATGTCAGGAGAGGTTCTTCAGAGAGTGTCAACAGATTCAGCTTGTGTGTCTGTTCTACAAAGTCTAGGCATAGTGGTCAGCAAACATCAGCTTTCCCTTGAGGTCTGCACATGACCTAGAAAGTGGCACTGGAAGATGTAAGAGCTGAAAAATTTCCCTCCATGTCCCTTGTTTTGTGATGGGCTGGAATGCATATTTAAGATGGGCTTGAGTGACCCTGTGTTTTTGCTCTATGAAGGGAGACTGCCTTGTTCTGCAGGAAGGGATTAGGGTAGTGGGGAGAGGCGAACCCTTTGTGGTGCTCAAGTAGGCACTGGATCATAATCAGCTCCTGAAGGAAAGCCCTGTCTTGGGAGAGCACTGTGGATGTTTCTCTTGCCTGGAGATGGCTTATGAAAGGGTGAAATTTTGCTTTCTTGTTAAACAGCTTTTCAACAGAAAATTGAGAGGTTTTTACTATAATGACAGGTTTAATTAGAAAATTCTCCATGTAATATTTTTCATTTCTTTAAAATCTTAATACCTGAAAATAGAATATTTTGCCTGATGGCTTAAATATTTTAACTGAAAAAAAAAAGTGGACTTTCTGTAGAGGAGGCAGACACACCCAAAACAGCACTGAAAGTAACCCTGAAAAGCTCTGGGATGCTAAAGTGACCACTTCCACGTTCCATGGTGTGGCCAAGGCCTTTCTGCATGTCAGCTAGGGCCAGCCTGTGCTCAGTGATTTTTCTTTTGGCTGGGACTTTGAGTGATTTTGTAAGGCAGGTTTCACTGTTCTCAAGTAATTGCAGCTATCTGTAACATTGCCTGTTGTCATTTGTAGTACTTCTGTGTCTAAACAGTTCAGAGTAACCAGGAGGCAAGTTATCCACACATGTACATCGTGCATTCTCCATGTGAGATGGGAACACCAGGTACTGAGCAGCATGTTAATAAGAGACTGTTAACCCTGGCTTGTGTTTTCATAATGCAGATTCGCCTTTGTACTAACAGGTTTGATTTTTTTTTTTTTCCCCCCTACCTCTGTCTGCCTTCTAAAATGTTTTCCTGCCAGAGGCAGGAGCCATTCCTTCATTTACAATAAATAAATGCCATGGATGTGACACCTGCCCTTTTCTGGGCTCTCACCCAGGGATTAGGCTGTGCCCGGGGATTTGAGCTTTTTACATACAATGCACAGCTGTGATATAAAGAGCCTTTTGAAAGGGAGCCTTGGCAGCTTTCCCAGAAGCTAACTGAAGGGTCCATTTGTGCCTTACCTGTGATTAATTCTTTTCCGTTTGTATTTGCAGTGGAAGGACTTCGGCCCGGCACTAACAGAACCTATTTTGTTACGTAGATCACTACCTCTAACTGTGTCTCCAACCTCTGGGGCTTCCCTACTTTTGCAGCTGCTGACTAATATTAATTATGTTTATACTGTTTAATCATTTAGGAGTGACCCTCTAAAGTGGCATTTAATCAGTATTGAGATAGCTGGTGAAAGTGAATTATGCTGTGGGCCTGTAACAGAAACATCTAGTCAGGGATGGAAAAGGTTCAGAGAGATGGCAACCAAAGTCTCATAGAGTTTTGAGTGCTGCAGAAAGCCTTCTTTGTTACTTTTTATTGACTCTTTCTTGGAAAAGGGAAGTATTAACAGAGGAATAATTCAATGGCATCCCAGCATGTTGTGGAAGAAGGTTTGTGGACAAGTCCCCAGTGAGATAAGTCCACCACTGCTGGAAAAGCTGCCAGAGGCCACATGTTAAATCAGTGACTGGAAGCAGCACTTCTTCTGCTCTGCATTTAGCAAGGAACTGGGTCATTCCAGCATCCTCAGGACCAAGGAGAAAAAAGATACCCTTGCCAGCACCCCCTGTTCTCTTGGCAGCATGGCTTCTCTGCCTGGGGGGAAAAGATGTGTAGTAACAGGGAGACACGGAGCCCAGAAGAGTGAGTGTGATTTTTCTGCTTTACACGGTGAGCTTTTGTTTTTGGAGCTTTGTGGTAGACAAATTAGGCAGAGGGCCTGGCATGCTTAGCGCTGAGGTTAAACAGGCCTTAACGGGGCTGAGCTGGTGAGGGTGACATCAACAGAAGGAAAAACCCAAAGTGCTGCAAAGCAGCCTAATTCCTTACTTCAGTAGAGGGCAGCCCTGTGGAGGTGGTGGGACATCTATAGGTCAGTAAGGAGAACTAAGCAAAGGGGCTTCAGCAGTCTAGAGATGTGGTGTAGGAATGGGGAAGCCTATGAAGAAAAGGCATCTGAAGTGTGGTCAGTGAAGAACAACACTTTAGCCTAACTGCTGAATCCAACCCAAGTTTTCCCCTTAAGAGTTTGGAGCATAGTCACCAAGATGGCACATGTCATCCCCAGGTCCTGGAGAAGACTGTTTCCCAGTTGTGTCCAGTACCTTGTAGGACCATATCCTGAAATGGCTAGGCTGGCTTGACCTAGGTGAGTTGAAATGAAGCAAGCTCTACCAGGGTATGTGCCTAAGCCTTTCCTGACTACCGCCATAGATGGACGTTTGGGTAACAACACCCCTGCACTCCCAACTCAGGTCTTCACCTCTTCAGATCTACTAGTCATTTCTTCTCCAGCAACTTGAAAACCTTCAGCTTTGCTTCAAAATAAAATATGAATTCCCCTCACAGTTCAAGTGTTTTCGCCAGGAGTGGGGAATTCCTTTAGATCTCTGCTGAAGAATGCTTTTAAGTCAGGACACCACTTGTATCTACAAAGCAGAGTTGCTTGATCACCAACCAACTCTCTGCTGGAAGCACTGTCTCCCTCAGAAGATTCACTGTTGTTCTCTGTTCCCTCTTGTCTATCTGTAAACTACCCCATGGCTAGGTAAATATTTTTATTATATCCTATGCCAAGCTTTTTTTCCCCTCCTACAGTTGAAGAGGCACATTGGCTGCTTTGACTGCAAATGAACGCCCATGTCTGAAAGGAAACTGGCCTCACTCCAGATCTCAGCCTTGCACATCCTGGCACAATGTTTTCCAACATCAAACTACAGCAAGCAAATCTTTGGTTTGCTCCTCTTGTGTTAATATTGCTGCCCACAACTGCTGCAGTGAGCTCTTACAGCTGTTCTTTCATAGTCAGTTAGTAGGGACATAGGATAAACAGGAAAGAATTAACCAGCTTGGTGCTTAAATGGGATGGTTGTGGTAACTGGGGCAGCTTCTGAGCTTCCCAGTGTGGGCAGTGTGTGAAAGAAAAGGTTGAATAGGCTGGACAGGTCCTCCTCTCTTCCAGAGCAATGTTAGAGTCCCAGGTCTTGGACTTTTGCAGTTGTTCACAGTCGCTTCACAGACAGCCCAGCCCAACCTACTTCAAGAGCAAGATTTGGTTTTAAAAAGACATTTTTTTGCTAGCCACCCAGTCGCAGACAAAGCATCCCTTTTCTCTCTCCTCTGTGCTGCCTCTCTCCACTTAGTTTATTGGTAAAAGCCAGTAGAGGCTGTTTGAGGAGCAGATGAGGGCCACAGTCCTGTGAGCCTGGCTGTGTGCAGGGTGGTGTGGGAAGTGAGCTTATTACCATGCTGTAATAACTCACCACTGCCTCTCCTGTGTCTTGGGGAGAAACCTTGCTGTTGTTAGGAATGACTCTAAATGAGCACATGCTTCAGCTTTCTAGCCAAGCACGTTTTTTGGAGGCTCACATTTTTAAGTATCTAATGTTATCAATGGAAGTCAAAGGTCTCCAACTCCTCTGTGCCAAATTATTTCAGTGTCCTGCATTGGAGGTCTGAAGCTCTGCGATACATCAAGCCACTGACTGATGGCCCTGGTTTCTTTGATCCAAAGGTCTCTTTTCTCTTTGTCCTATCTTTGGTCTGTGTCTCAGGGCTTTTAAGCATCTCTCACGTAAACATATCACATCTCAAGCTAATTAGAGCTGAGTTCACACCAGGTTTTTCACTGGCTTTGGAGCGGTCAGTGGCAAAGCGGCTTTATAACAGGCTTGTATCTCCACACCACAGGGTTTATACCCCGTTGGTGACCCATGGAGCTGGAAGCATCTTGTCTGCATAGGTAGACTCCCTTCTCTGCATGTGCATCCAGTTCATGTCTCCCACCTGTGTGGCTGGGTTTGGGTGGTTCTTCTCCAGTCTCTGTGCACCTGGATGCCCCAGTACACAATAGCATAGCTTGGACTGGTGAGTCAGACCTACAACTCCTCTAACGAGGTGCTGGGAGATCAATACCCAGATCAGTGCATTCCCACAGGCACCCCAGAGGGAGATATGTTGTCTTTGTTGTGTGTTTTCCCTGGACTGGGACTGGTGAGTTCACAGACCCACTAAAACCTCAGTGGTATAGACAGGACCTCTACACCTTGGCAGATTTGAGAGGGAGCTGTCATAAGCCATCCTCTTTAATGCAACTACTCTGCTTCCCTTCACTGCAGGTAAAGGTGAACATTGCTCTTCCGATTATGCCGCACCTCTCCTCTCCAGAAGCTTTCTTCTGCTCTGAACCACAGAATTATCCTCACTCTCTGCTGTATTCATTGACTTCTTAGTGTCTGCTGGATCCAAGTGGGAGCTGCCCTGCTGAGTATCCCCAGACACACTCCTCCCTGGCTGACTCAGTCAGCAGCGTTGCTTCGGCACAGCCCTTCCGAGCAGAGAAGCAATTGCTCTTTCTGCCCTGTCTGGAGCTCTCCCCCCACCCCAGCCCTCCCAGCAGCTGAGTCACTTCCTTCTTTAAATCTGGCCTTAAATCTTCCTTTTCTCTTCACTCTGATTCACTCCCTTTGTGAAGTAGTTTACAAAGCTCTGGCTGGAAGATGTAGAAGAGAGATGCTCCTGGTGCGAAACGTCTTCCTTGTCTCAGAGCCACAGCAGTGAGCCCCTCTCTGAGGGCTGGTCCCTGCACCGTGCTAAATGGTGTCTCTTAGTATTTCTCTTATCTTAGCATTTTTTTCAGTGCTGCATCTGACGTAGTGATAGGAACCAACTCCTGCCTGTGGGCGAGCATTTGTAATTTCCTTTGACATCAGTGTATGCCTGCGAGGCACTGTGCTCTACCCTTTCCCACCCCATTTGATTAGGTACAGTGAGGAAATTATTACAGGATCTCTGCCACTCCTTCTCATCCCTCGTAGGATTTAAGGAACACAGCTGTCAGAGCTGAGCTGAAATATTCTCAGAGATAGGAAACCTTCAATTTCTGCTCCGTAAGCCTGGATATTTTTTTTTTTTTTAATTTTTCTTTTTTAACATCTAAACTCCAGTTTTTCTATTAAGATGCTTTTTCTCTCTTACCTGCTTATTTCTTTGTCATTGGACCCTCTCATATTTAAGTGCCTTGCCTTTTCACAGTTTTGTGGTGTGAGGGGGAGTCACCGGCCGACAGGGTAGTTAAAATATGTCTTCATAAATTAGTTCTGTGGCACCACTGAACCTGCTAGACCTGCTCTGGTTACCAGCAAAGAGCGAGATAAAATTTGCAAAAGCTTGCAAAGTCTTGCTTTTGGCTGTGACTTAGGTAGTTTAAGCACTACATCCATTTCACTATCCTTACAGCTTAGGCATACAAGTACTGAAGTTGTTCAGGTACTTAGCAAAGTATCCTCCAGAAGCCCTACCCCCCCCCCCCCCCCCGGAGTCTGGGCAGAAATGGGTAAGACCAGGGACCAGATCTGCTTCTGTAAAGATTTGGTGGCTTTTTCAGGACAGTGGTGTCCAGATTGTTGCCAGCAATATAAGAGCACATTAAAGAAACGCTTGGGATTGAATGAAGAGAGTCAGTGGCAGACTGTGGTGTGTCAGTCACTCTGCAAGGGAGTGTTTGTCTCTGTTCTGCTGAGAAATACATGCAGGCTACACAGCTGTATGTTTGGTAGCTCTGGGTTTCTAAGATGTGACCAATGCTCATTTTGTAAAGAGCGACAAAAAATAATTTTCCAGTATGGTAAGTTTGCAGATGAAATTACATCACTATTGTAAAGGAGCTTTGTTTTGGTGGAAGAGGAAGGGACTGTGGAGTTTGTTAGGAAAAGAAGACCTCTGGTCCAAGGAGAGGACTTTTCATTTCAACCAATTCCTGCAGGAGACAGACCAATCAAGTAAATGAGAACTGTGGTTTCTAACAAATACTGATAATCCCAAGCTCTGATTTTTAATAAAGTTTCAGCAATCACATTCTTGAGCTTCAAAACAGGCAACTCTTGAGAATTAACCTAGCATCTCCTTTGCATACTGATCTTACTTTGCAATCTAAGATTACATGCATTCTTTTGTTTTCTTTCACTTAGAATGAAGTGATCAGCCAGCAGCTCTCTGTCATTTTCACTCATTGCTATGGACCCTACCCTATTCCAAAGCTCGTTGAAATTAAGCGCAAGCAGACCTCTCGCCTAGGTAAGTGAAGCTTGAAGACCTTTGTTGCTTCCTCATGCACAACTGTGGGAAGTCTGCATCGCATCTGGGTGCTTGAGCACAAGTCAGAGAAAGACGTCTATTTGAAAGGCAGAGCTAGAAAAAGAGGGTCATCAGCGGCATTAGAGTAGGACTGCAAAGATTCTCTCTGTTGCTAATTAGGCTGGGATCTGAGCCTGGGGCTCCAAGCCAAACGTCTGTCCACTTCGCAAACCACTGTGCCTGGCTGCGGGTGATGCTGCGGTGGCACAGCACTCCCAGCCCTGCCGACAGAGCTCAGGTTATTTTCATGTCATCAGGAGAAGACCTGAGTGCTTTTCCAGCACCCGCTTCCCCGTGGCATGAAGACTTCCCCACACAGGAAGGAGGTGTGTTATGGGGTATAAATTTGTGCGTCTGTTCAGCTGCAGTTTGCTTTGGGCAGCAGAGCTGGGGGGCTGTGCCAGCTCCACACAGCAGGGACAGCTGCCTGTCATGTCAGCAAAGGTCATCACGAACTTCAAAGCTTTGAATTCCCTTTGTCTGAACTCCATCTAGCTGTCTGGGGGGTTTCTGTCTCAGGCTGTCCAAAACAGCTTTATGAGCTTCGCTTATTAAAAACAATATCCTTTTACACTATTGTCTTCTTTTATCAAAACAGGAAAGTATGCTCCTCGTTTGTGACCTCTTCCAAACTGAAGTTATTTGCTTTTTTTGCCCTCTTCTTTTTATGATTCCAGATCCCCATTTTCTGAACAACAAAGAGATGTCAGATGTTACATTTCTGGTGGAAGGAAGGCCATTTTATGCACATAGAGTGTTGCTATTTACTGCATCACCAAGGTGAAGTATAGACACTTTTTTAACAAATCAAAAAATGCCTTTTTTTCTCTTCGTTTGCTGATGTTGAGATGCTTTGATGGGTGGTAGCCCAGTCTTGAGATTTTTCCCAAGCCAAACATCTCACCAGCTTGTTTCTGGTTGATCTGCAGGACATTGAACAAGTTCCCAACACTAGTTTCCCACTCAGTAAACAATCCGTGTTTCTGGCCATGCCTCTGACTTCATTCCACTGAGGGAGGCACAATGTATGAAGTTCATTGCTGCATCCAGCTGTTAATCATGGAGGAGTCTTAATATTTTGATTCTTAATAATAATTTATCCTGTGAGTGGCTAAATTCTGCTTCGCATTGGTGTAGGCAGTCTCCAGGAAAAAGTCAGCTAGCACACAATTCATTGGTGACATTTGATATTTGTGAAATAAAATTAAATAACTGTGAAGCATATCCTACTGTATCCAAAGGCAGTATTTCTAGTCTGTTCACTTTGCTCAGAAGGCTGGCCTTGGGCTACCCACCTCAACTCAACCTTAAAGTTGCTCACAAAATCTGTATGTATGCGGCTTTATAATTAAAGGTGTGTTTTTAATCCAATATAGCTGGCCCTCCATAAGAGCTTATTTCAAGATGTGGTAAGGACAAGCCACTGAGTTTATGTAGTTTAAATGAAATGGGTATTAATGGTAGATGTGCTGCCAACCCACAGCACGAAGAGATTTGCATAAAGCAGCTGCAGTATCTGACCCTGCCTTCAATTAAGGAATAGTTATTTTGGTTTAGAGCTTATTGGTGGAGGTACAAACACATTCCACACTCCAGCTTTAAACCCACTAAATGGTGTTCCTAATAGAATTTGACATTAGTAAAAGCAAATCAGTTGTTATGCATATTTTAATTAACAAGAAGCAGCTGCAATATGGAAAATGATATCTGATGGTCCTAATAGGTAAGCCAAGCTTTGTAGTACCACTAAGCGGTCAGATGAATTATCAACAAGAAAGTACAAGAGCAGATGTTTCTGACAGCACATTTCCCATTTTCACCTTCTGATCAAATGGGAATATCTGCTTTTGAGAAACAGATTGTTTCATCTGCATACATCTCACACAAATCTGCAATTATTAGTTTATATTAATTGTGGGGTTTTTTTCCTTAAACTTGTTTCCGAACTTCAGGTTTTCATAAGCAGAGAAGAGCAGCCTATCCCTTTTTTCACTCCTGCCTCTTCTTAGACAATTTTACTGAGCTTGCTTACAAGTATTAGAAATCCTAGTGTAATTAATATTATGTCCCCAAACAGGTTTTTTTTTAAGCAACATAGTGGACTCAGATCAAAATTTATCTCCTTCAAAAGTGAAGTGTGCAGTTTCTAAATGTTGCACGTCTTCCTAAAAGATTGCTTTGCTGCCAAGAGAAAAACAAACACACACTCTATTTGGCTGTTGTAATATGCATTGTTACAGATTTTGAGTTTCCTTTGTACATTTCATTCTGTTGAGATTAGATGTGTTTTTCCAAAATTTCTAACTGAAACCCCCTAAAAGAGAAGCTTCTTTCTTTTTTCATTTGAACTTTGTTTTATGTCAGTGTCTAAATCTTGACATTTTTCAATGACAAATGCATTTATTTCAGTAAACAGTTTTTGCAAGAGCTGGTGCTGTCCTTCCACTTTGCTGTGCCTGTTCACAGAGATCACTGGGCTGGTATTTTAATGTCGCTCCTTTTTATGTAGGTTTAAAGCATTGCTGTCTAGCAAGCCATCGTCCGATAGTACTTGTATTGAGATCAACTATGTGAAGTACCCCATCTTTCAGGTAAAGTCAGCTCTTGCACTGAACTGGAATGGAACCTGTAATAGGAACATCCTGTGTGCCCTATCCAAATCAGTATGCATGTATTTGATAAACATACAGCTCAGAAGAGTGCTTTCATGAGCACAGGCTTCATCTCCATTCATACACTAAGCTGCAGAGTGCTATCGATTGCAAGGGTCACGCCTTTCATTTCACTGACAAGGGCTATGCAGACAAAGCAGTGCATGTAAAGCACCTGATTCTTTCTAACCTTGTTCTCTCTTTCTGTATTTAATTGACAGGCTTGGAAAAGACCAAATTTGTTTCTTTCCTTAACAGTGCTGTACAATCAAACTTTTGCCATGAAAATACAAGTGCTTGCTTCTGTATCCATAGCATGTGTGTGTATATGCTTCCCTTTATTTGAGTCAGAGCTCAGACAGTTCCAGGTATTGACAGTTACGGCTGCAGATAATTTCCAGGTGCCTACAATAGCTTTAGGCTTGCTGGAAGCTCACTGCAGAGGGATCTTAGCTGGCTCGTCTACAGTGCAAAACTTTCCCCACTCTTTCTCATCATCCCTGCATGCCCACACAGAGCTGGGTGAAGATGGGGGTGCCATTACCAGGGAAGGGATAAGGGAATAACCATTCTATATGCTATATTTTCCTGAATTGGTAAGGTACTGAACATGCTGAGAAATACGTTGAAAATTCAGAATGAATGAATCAGCTTCCTGCAAACTATGTGGAGCTCACCAGAAAGTCCAGATAGTGTAGATGGTGAGGGCTGGGATGTTAAGGCTACCTGTGAGAAGGAAACACTGAACTGTGCAGAGGGAGAGAATAACGAAAGGTATCTTGAAATCAGGAAGTTTAGGCCAGTTTTATCTACAAATCTGTGGTGTTGTTGAAGAGCCTCGGGTCTTGTCTACAATCTTTACATCACCCCCATTCTCTGATGTCTTGGATTGCTTTTTATGAACACTGCTTCTGTTTTTTTGCAGCTGGTTATGCAGTACCTGTATTACGGAGGTGCAGAGTCACTCCTGATTAAAAACAATGAAATTATGGAGGTAAGAGATGTTTCTCGTAATTGCAAAGGGAGCTGTGTACCATTTGCCCAAGGGTTCATGGGCATTGGGCATGGCATGAGCACTCCTGTAAGAGCCAGCAGTGCCTCACCCAGAGTGCCCACTGTCCACAGTCCTGCCATTTCCTTCTCCAGTCACCTGTTATGGGAACTTTTGCCAGTGTGAAGTTGACTGTCAAAGAAGAAAGAGTAGAAAAATTGCGATCAGCAAGAAAAAGAAATATCTGAACTAAAAATATTTGGCTAAATGCTTTGAGAGACTCTTTCAAGGAAAAGCCTTTTGGACACAAATTCAGCCTGGCAGATGAGGTCCCCTGCTCCAGCTGGGACCCTCAGCTTCTCTGTGACACACTCCTATTTTTTGGTTTATTAGCTCAGGCTTACATGTCCATACCCCTATCAACAGCATAAAAGCATCCAATTCGGTTCCTTGCTTGGGAGAATTCTTAGGCACGTACCAGGCTTTAACTATGGGAAAGTCCCACTGGAGTTCAGTTCAATTTCAAGCACATGACTGTCAAATTTTCTGAATAAAACCTGCAATTGGCTTGCTGAGATACAGAGACTTTTTTCCCTCTTTCTCACTGCTTGTAGAGCACCCAATGCCCTTGTGCTTGTTTGCAAAAGCCAAACCAAACCACCCAGAGCTAACTGAGCATAACCTGTATGGATGTTGTCATCTTCTTCCCAAGGCTGTCGACTGTCATTCCCAGCTATGATCAGTCTAATGATTCCAGCTAAAGAGAACTAAGAGATATTTGAGCAAATTCCTGGGAATCATTCAGGGAGTTTTCCTGTAAACACTCACCAAATTCTAACAGTTAGAAATAATATAGGATAGTAAATACTAAAGTCAGAGCTGCTGAAATAGCTGTGTACAGATATCATGCTATCGTGATATTTTATTGCTGCCTACATCACTTAGCCTGTCCCTGTGACACTGCTGTCTGCTGCATACAAGTGAGTCTTGGCTTTTACTAAAAGTGTGGCTAAACAGAGATTGGGAGCTACTCTCCCTTGCAGTACAAGTGGCCAGAGTAAATCAATTCTGATAGACGCAGGGACATCTGTACCAACCCTTTCAGAAGGCAGGGGATGGAACTAGTCGGGACTGAAATTAGCCCTCTCCAATGCAGGTGGTGGATTTTAACTAAGCACACCCATGCTGACTTTGTGAGCTTTATAGGAAAAACTCTAGGATTCTCCATTTTCCTTGTAGTTTTGAAAGAAGCTCATGAATTTCTAAACCTTTCTGAAATAAGGAGTCTTAAACTAGGTGGTGCAACAGCTCTATAGAGATGTGTGTGTTATCACCTAGACCCTTGAAAAGCTTCTGCTGAAGTTCAGCTGCCTGCATGTTCTACTTCTGTGACATCTCAAAAGTTCTGTGACTCAAGAATGTATGACTGATTGATTGATCTGTTGATAACAGATCTGGCTACAGTTCCTCACAGTTTAAAGTAATTACAAACCATCACGTGACTGCTCAAGCCACAGAGGCAGCTGGAATAGGATTTGGCTTTATCTTCCAAAACTGCATTTAGCATCTTGCCTTATTACAAATATGATAACAAGAAGCACCAGAAATAGTCCACAGAAATCTTTGCTGCAATTCATAATTGGGGCCAGCTGGCTGCTATCACATCAGCACTGCAGATTTCCAGCACTTGGATTTATTTATGGGATTAAAGCAAAGCTTGCGTGGACTGCATAGGAGAAGTCAGAATAATGGCATGGACATTTCAGGGTTTGTTTCCCAGTGCTCTTTCCTAGTAGCATGAAAACTCTTATTGGGATCCACAAGATAGCTTTTTGTCATGCAGTCCTGGATGATAAGGGCTGTGTAAACGTCTGAACACCTGAACAGCTTGGCCTGAGAGATCTGGATGGGTTTAGCGCGAGATACCAAGCAATGAAGAACCCCAACCTGCTTCCTAAGCCAGAGCAGAGACCCAGAGACAATAACCTACCATGGAAAGACAGAAAATGAAATTCCCTTTCCTCGCTGTAAAAGGACAGAAAGAAGGCAAAAGACAAACATCTTGCCACTATTGAAATCAGTTGGAGAATGCAAAATTTAAGCTGTTGTCACCCTGCAGGCTTCAGATCATGCCCAGTGTATAGTGGTGTGCAGAGCTTCCAAGGCAGCACCAGTCCATGTAGTAGATCCACAGCATGGATGCCGGGCAAAAGAGGGAGGTTATCTAGAGTTCTGATGGCAGGAGAACTGTGGTAGTGCAGCTTTACAGACCTGTGATGCTAGAATGAGTGTTAACTGGGCAGGGTCTCACACCAGGCTAGTTCCCATCCTTGCAGTGTGTCCAGCTTTTCACCCACACCTTGGAGTAACGGGGAGCTAGACAGTGTTTCAGTGGCCCAAACATGACCTTACTGCTATTTACAAGGTAGAGCAAAGAGGATCTAGAGATTTGACTCCATTTCCTTGAGCCTGCTGAGGTAACAGATTTGAGATTTATTGCCTCTCTAAATTTTTAAGACTGTCCAGGGTGATTATCATCATCTGCCTTGAATTCTTCTATACTTCTGGTCCTGGCCCTAGCCTTTCTCTTGACATCCCCACATCCAGGCCAGGTGCTCTGTTTCAGCCAGAGCTTAGGGAATGGCTGAAGAGAACCCTTTTTTTCTGGTGTGTAGTTGCATATTCCTCCTTGCAGAATTACATTTGCAGACTCAACAAAGACTCCAAGCTGCCATTTCTCTTTTCTCTCCCACACACACTCCTTTGACCCCATTCCAAAGCCACCATGTAGATCTGAGTAGGCTGTGGTGGGCTTTCCATGTACAGGTTCCTAGAGGGAGTCACAAAGGGTTGAAAGGGGTTGGAAGGGGTTGGAGTCACCATCCCTGGAGGTGTTCAAGGCAGGTTTGGACGTGGCACTTGGTGCCATGGTCTAGTCTTGCGGTCTGTGGTAACGGGTTGGACTTGATGATCTTTGAGGTCTCTTCCAACCTTGGTGATACTGTGAAAAAGTGAAGCAACCCTGTCATTCTGACTGTGAGGACTTTGATGCTAACTGAAGCAAGGGCAGAGAGGAAAAATAGAATGAAATGTTAAAGAAGCAAGCTTCAATTCTGTATCACTCAGCAGTTTTGAATATTTTTTCCTTGCCTTTTTTGTTTTTTTTTTAGCTTCTTTCTGCTGCTAAATTTTTCCAGCTTGAAGCTTTACAACGACACTGTGAGATCATTTGTGCAAAAAGCATCAACACAGAAAACTGCGTGGATATTTATAATCATGCCAAGGTAAAAATAACCACATGAGCTTTGTGCTACGTATCTGTCATAGTCCTGGGTCAGCTATATGATAAGTAATGGTAGTTTGTCATTTGTTTAAGAGTTGTCATTTGCTGGGACTGAGCGGCTGATAGATGCTGAGTATAGTGACAGTCCTAAATCATACACCGTAAGAGCATCTGTGGCAACTGCTTTCTCTAAGTGTTTCAAACTCAATTTGAGTGTATGGCCATGTGGCAGACCTGTCCCTTATCATGGCGACCGAAGCTGCTGATTGATTCCCTCAACAGGAGTCGCCTTGCTGGAGAAGACCTCTCTGTTTCATCTTCCAAACTGCATTTTCCCGTTACCATTTCCTGTTCCTCCTACCTGAAACTCGCTGGGGTGTTATACGCAATGCTGGTGACAGCTTGTCAATATTTAAAAATACCACATTGTCAAAGTGCAGCACTTTCAAGCTGTGCAAGGATGGTAATGAGAGTTTTGTCTTGGAGAGGAGAGATTCACAGCTGCTTATTGGAATCAAATTATTTACTTAGCTTCTGAGGGGGCCTAAATCATTAAAGCATGGCATTTTTTGACCTAGAAAACCTATTTTCTCTCTTTGATGGAGGTAGTTGCCACATCGATTAGTTTCAGTTTTTCACCTCATCTTGTGTGCTTGGTAGTTAGAATTTTAGCCAGAAGATGGAAATGATATACAAATAGTTTCATTGAAATATTTTTAAAGCATTGCTTAGATTACTGTTTGCTATAACTTACATGGTTTATGCCGAAGATATGGTGCAACGCTGACACGGTGGTTTGATTGAACAGAGTAATCGTGCAGATTGCCCCAAACCCCTGCAGATCTGACCTCCATTGCCATAAGGTATTTCCTACAGAGAGTAGTAATGTTAGGTGTTGATGTACCGATAAAATGGAATCAGTATTTGAACTAGCATAAAGTGCCACCTATAAACTGAATAAGAAATGAGGTGTATCTGCAGGGCCATGTATTGTAACAGGGGAAAAAAAAAAAGCAAGGCAGAAATTGCTTGAAAAATATTTGTCTTCTAGCTCATGTGGGAACTTCTCCATTAGTATTACTGCTAGTAGAAGTAAAATGAATAATTTTGTTTTAACATCACATCTGTTTTTTTGAATTGTGAAATGTGGCTGTTAGTTACATCCTGACTGAAGGAAGTTCTTACATGGAGCTTTAGACTTGAGAGATTTGTACAGTTCTCGTGCTGGGACTAAACAAGCCCTGTGGCTAAGTCCAGTTCCTGGATAAATCCTTACCTGCAAGTGTTTTTGTGATTCCATCTCCCAATGGCACTGGAAGCAGTGTGCTTGAGAAAATTTTATGACCAGGGTCATGTTTTACTGGCATGGGTAGTGCCTTGCAAAGGTAGCCAAGACAGCTGTGAATGGACACACTTGTCTGTATCGAACTTTATAAGGTTCTTGTTACCCCGCTCTTCCAATCTATTCAGGCGTTCCTCCAGGATGCCTTTCTCTTCCAAAGTGTCTGTTTCCCCACTGGTACCATTGCAAACTTTATCAAGATACATTTGGTACCATTATCCAGATCACTTAAGAAGATATTCAATGCCACTGAGCCCAGCAGGTACAAAGGCAGTCATTTCATTAGTATCACTTTAAGGGTTTCAATTTTCAAAGCCTTCGTCGCTGTTCTTTACTTCCAGAAATAAATTAAGTAACTGGACAAACTGAATTTATAATGGCAATTGCTAAGTTACCTCTAGATACCAGTTGTGTTTTACGTAAATACTCCCCAACTTCTCAAGAAAATAATTTGCAGTTTCAAATGCATGCCTAGAACACTTGGCACTTGCAGAGATTGCAGTTTGGGCCTCAGAAGAAATCTGAGAAAGCAAAGTACATTATTTCTCAGTCTTGTGAGTATATTGAAGTAATGAATTGTAATGTTTCAGAGAAGAATACAGATACACAGTCACACACAGGGACAAAAGAATGCATTCATCATTTGATGAAAACTTGCATAGCTTGAAATCAAGTTAAATTAACTCATTTTCCTTGTGAAGACAGGTCCTCTCTAGACCTAACCTGTTTGTGGTTTTGGGTTTTTTTTTTTCTTCTTTAGCAGTTTTCATTCTTAGTTCTGAATGTGATAAAGTGGTGGTCAGCAACACTGCTCTATAGTCATTCCAATCTGCAACCAAAGCTATGCAAATGCACAGCACTTCTGGCCCTTCAGGCTGCACCTCACAGCCAAAGGTTCCCCCTTTACTCAGAGTTCTGACCCTGACACAGTGTCCAGCATAAGCAGACACTGGCAGCCTCAAACCTGTGCTCTACAAGCCTCCAGTTCTCCTCCAAAGATTTCTCAAAACGTAAAACTTTGCATGGCAGGTTTCTGCAGTTGTGTGTCACATCCTCACCAGGACTGGCATTCATGAAACTTGGATTTGTAGTATTATTCCCCAAACCTGTAGCTTTAGGGTGTAACTTCTAGCATGAATCACAAGTCTGGTGAACTCTGTGGTAGAACTCCCATCAGTTTCCAGGGGAGCAAGCCTCAGGCCCTGGAAGTTTGTTTCTCCAACAACCAGTGCCTTATAACACAAAATTGTTACCAGGATCCTCAGCCTTAAGGACTGTTTGATTGACTCTTTCCCCTCCATACTTATGTATCCATCAGCATTCCTGTGCCTGTCTTCAAGGCTTGACTTGTGTATTTGTTTATGTGCAGCTCTTACACACTGCTGTTTGCTGGGATGATTATCTTACTCTGATTTCACTTCTTGTAGTTTCTCGGAGTCACAGAACTATCTTCCTACTGCGAAGGCTACTTTCTAAAAAATATGATGGTCCTCATTGAAAATGAAGCTTTCAAACAGCTGTTGTATGACAAGAATGGAGAAACTTCTGGTCAAAATGTACTACAGGACTTACAGAGGACGTTGGCCACGAGGATTCAGTCGATTCATTTGTCTTCTTCAAAGGGCTCCATTGTATAAAGCTGAGGAAAACAGTAATCCTCTAATAAAGACTCTGCAAGTGAAGTCTGCTATTGCAGTCACATTAAACCTGTTGCAGTTGCTTAAACAATCACAAAAAATAATTAAAATATTCTACTTTGCATCCGTGCAGTTCCGTGTTGGCCAGAGGTGCTGCGCTGGGGCTGTGGCCCTGCTTGGAGGAGGGAATGCAGAAGGCAAAGCTTTTGAGCAGCTTGGGTACAAGAGTATC
Organism: Eubucco bourcierii; assembly: GCA_013396675.1. Classification (NCBI taxonomy): domain Eukaryota; kingdom Metazoa; phylum Chordata; class Aves; order Piciformes; family Ramphastidae; genus Eubucco; species Eubucco bourcierii. The sequence goes on from VWZE01022354.1 coordinate 127,126, forward strand.
CAGTGAATCACTGCTGTACTCAGATTCTGAACACACATGCGTGATGGTGCAGCTCGATGCCAACAAAAGCTGGAACTCACATCAGAGAGCAGCAGGATCCTCTCCCTGCCTGCGTGGTGGTGCCGGTGAACACCTGAACTGACCGCTGAATTATTGAAGGTGGATTTGTTCCAGTGTGACACATTTAAGAACTGTATCTATCCCAGAGTCCCTTATCTCGTGCATTTAAGAAATGTAACACCTGTCGAGCAAAGATCAACTGTATTAGAGAGTGGGTAAGACTGCTACAGCTGTAGAAATATACTGGCAGATTTTTAGGGGTGGGTACTTTTTAAATTGTTCTTAAAAAAAATATATAATGGGGTGGCCTTGTAGTTTGAAAACTATTTCTTAAGCTTCAGATTTAATTTTCGACAGAGCCGTGTTTGAGAATCTATGTAACATGTCTTGGTTTTTTAAATGGTAAAATGTTCATTCTGTAAATGTACATATGATCAGTTTTGCTTGTATTCTTTCCTAGGGTGGTATAATCTTGCCTAACAGGCTACGGTTGCACCAAAGAGGTACATTACCCAGGCTATCTCTAATATACAGTAGTTGGGGGGGGGGAGGGGTCAGGAGAACTGCATGCTGCTCACGATTTGGGGTTAAGAGCAATGGCAAACTCCACGTGCATTTGCATGGTAACTGTACCTGTGAAATGTTACGCTTGTGCTTCCTTCCCCCAAGACAAATGCAATGATACTTCTCGTCAAACTTCATTTGTGAAATTAGCATCCTTGGTGTATTTTTTTGATTTGGTGCCATTGGTTGTGGTGTGAGACCCTCGGAGACCCTTTTCAAGATGCTGATTTCTGGTTGTTACAGAGAAGGGATAGTAACGGGTCTTCAGTAACGTATCAATACTTTGCTGCTGGCCAGAGGTTGTGTCCCGCTTGGAGTTCTTAAAATTATCATTAACTGTGTACTGTAGAGTGATTTCTCACTCTTCAATGTGAATGCACAGGTTATCTACAGTGCAGGGTTTGGATGGGGTGGGGCAAGGGGGGTTGATCCCCGTGGCAAAGTGACATTAATATATTTATTTTCTAGCTTGCCATTCAGAAATTGTGCCCAGTTCACAGACCTGAGAAGCTTTATTTTGGCAGTGCATGTTAACTCCTTGTTCTTTTGCTGAAGTGTCTACATCGAGCGCTCTTCCACGTCGGCAGCTTCTGGCACGCTTAGAGAACAGTTTTGGCTCTCGTTAGCAATGTGATAGGAAGCTGTTTTGTGACTGAGGTGTAAATCCTCCTGTGTGCTTGGTCTTTTAAAGTCTCTACAGTTTCTGCCCCTGGCGTCACACATCGGTCAGACTTTTCTGTATAGTAGATGTTCACAGGAGATGTTGTCTGGAACATGTCTGAGTGAACGCTGCAGTCTCAGAGAAGTGAGACTGTAGAGCAACACACAGAGGTACTTGCTGTCATTTGGCCTCCTCATCCAAGGAAACACATCCTTCCATGCCAGTGACAACTAGATAGGTCTCACATTGCAGCTTCGTGGTTTGAAATAGCAAAGTTTTTCAATGGATAATCAGGATGTTCAAATTCTTCCCTTGGGTACATCAGGAGCTGCATGTGCATATATCCATAGGCATATCCTAGCTTTTTCTGGGATATGTGCCCACAGGTATACCTGTGAATTGGCACTCTGGCATCTAATTTGATGATGATAGCCACAGATGTTGCTCTTCTGACTCAAAGCCAAGGGGGTAATAGTAGTGTTCTCTTTGCACAGGCTGCCCCAGGAAGGTAAAATGATTTGAGCATCAGGGACTCATTAGGAAGCAAACACTGATGAATCTATGGTCGTTGTTCTTCTGATGAGAGTATTTGTGGTAATGTTCATTGGGGGCAGAAGGCTTAATATATCCTTTGGTGGCTCTGTGTGAACTGAGTGGTCACAAGCCTTGGGCATTCAAAGGCAAGCACAAGCCAAAGCTCTAGTGACAGTGTTGTAACTGCCACCAAACACTGCACGAGTCTGCCAGCAGTGCTGTTTTGGCCCACACACTCACGTGTCCCTTGCACCTCCAGAGGCTTGTAAATCTGGATGGCTGGGCACAACAGAAAGCGTGGCACTCACTGCTGTTGCAAGATTTGCTTTGCTGGTGCCTAGCAAATGATAGGAGAGAACAAGCCCCAAAAATGTATCATTCAGAGATGTTGCAGGAAGGGATTGTAGCTATTGATTTATAAGAGAATGACTTTTGCCTGTCAAAACAGTGGTAATCCCAAAGTCATAGATGTACAGCTGAAAGGAACTTTAAAAAAAGAATCATGACTTTCAATTATTTTTTGACCTATGATCCCTGTCTCTTTTGCCAGCAGAAGAGCCAGCCCCTGCGTAACCCTGACATCCATTTCTGCTGGATGTGGTCATAGACCTTTGTGGATCCATAGACCAGTTTGACAACTGTGATTTTAGTCCATCTCTCCTGCTGTGAGGTGAGATCTAGACCAGCCAAGCCAGACAATGTGCAACGTGCAGGCTCTTGAATCATCCAGTGATGGAGTTCCATGATCACCACCCTCACAATTGGAGGGTTTTGCTGAAGCTATTTGCAATTCCTTTACTGCAAATGGAGCCAGTTTTCCTTTAAGAACAGATGATCTTATGAGGTCTTCTAACTAGATTATTTTGTGTATGAGAGCAACTATCCTACTTTCCTCACTAGTACTCTTTCCTTTGCTAGTACTTTCTATATCTCTGATTTTTCCTGTCATTGCCCTCATAACTCCTTAGTTTCCCCAAAGTACAGTACTCCAGTAGGGGTTTTATATAGTAACAAGCAAAGCAGAGTGGCTGTCTCCTGTGGTTTATGTAAAGTATATCAGAAAATATATCCCAGAATATTCTCTACAAGAATACCCCATGGCTGACTTTGATCTAGTCTGTCTTCCATTTTAATTCCTGAGTTATTCATTGGTGCTTTCCCAGGAGTTCCTGTTTTCATCTGGGCATTTGTTTACCTTCCAAAACATAACACTTTCAACTTGTCTTTGTTAAGTTTGTTCTACTTTAATTGGGGCAATTTCCCCACTTCTTCGAGATCAATTGCAATTCTGATCCTGTCTTCTAGCCAGTTTCATAATCTCCAGGCTATATTACAAATGGCTTCATGCATGGATTCTTCTCTCCACTAATCTGGGGCTTGAGGGGGGGAGGGTTCTGTTGTCAATTTAATCTAAAAAGCAGTGTGAGTTTCAGTGGGTGCCCATGAATACCATCCCTATCAGATAAGGCTCTTTCCAGCAGAGCATTTTATTAGCATTTTTCAGAGAGGTGGTGTTGTCATCTTAGAAAATAAAAAGCTGTCTGCTTGTTTAGTCTTTGTGTGAGCTGCAATAATTCACATATTTTGAGCTAAGCTAAATGAAAAGGAAAAAAAATCCTTAGGGAAAAAAAAAGTTATTTTCTTAATGTAAAAAAAAGGAAACAAAAGAAAACCCCAAAACTTTTCCACCTTGTGTTAATTAAAGAGCTGCTTAAGTTCCTTTCCATTTGCCTTATTTTATAGTACTCAACTGTTGTAACGTTCACAGAATCACAAAATTAACCAGGTTGGAAAAGACCTTCAAGATCTTCCGACTCCAACTGATCACCTAACACCTTCTAATTAACTAAACCACGGCACTAAGTGCCTCATCCAGGCTGCTTTTAAACACCTCCAGGGATGGTGACTCCGCCACCTCGGCGGGCAGCCCATTCCAATGGCAAATCACTCTGCAAAGAACTTCTTCCTAACATCCAGCCTAAACCTGCCCTGGCACAGCTTGAAGACTTACAGGCATCTTACTCCTGCCTCACAGCAGATCTTTCCTTCTGCCTTGCTGAAAGTTTGCCTCTCTTGGTTTCCAGAATTTCCTCACATTTCCACTTTGTCTTGTGTGCTGCCAGTTTCCTCACTTCCCAGTTGTTGTTTTTTTTTTTTTTTATTCTAGAGCTCTGCTGGATCCCTTCCCAAGCCCAGAAAGGGTCTCTGTTTTCTGCTGAATGGGCAATTTTCCAATAGTGGCTTGAGAGCTGGGAAGAGAAAAGCATGGGGAATGTAGAAGGGCAAAGGTTTTGGCCGTCACAGAGGAAGGCTGGTATTCTTTTCACAACAAATTTCAGCACTCTCTACTTGTTCCTGAGATTTTCTCCTGATCTATTCCTTGTGCCTGCTGTCCTCTAAACACAGCTGGTGGACAGATGCTCTCCATTCTGGAAAAGGGCCAGCTTTCCAATGGCTGAAACTCTTTTTCCCCAGCTAAAATTTCTGCATGCTTGGTCTCGGCTTTGGAATAGATTTGTGCAAATGTCTATTAAAGACAGAGACAACATCTTTAAAGAGATGTGAAGGCTTAGTAGCCAGGCTTCTGTTGGTGCTAATGAGAGCTGCTTGCTGAATCTTCCACGTGCTGCTTTTGACACTGAGAGTTTTTGTGTTAAATATCCACTGGCTTCATACCAAACGTTGCACAAGTCCTGGATGGGCTGCAGTTAGTGTTGTGCTGGAGGCTTTAGGATTCTGGTTTTGTTTCAGAGCACAGCACAATGTGCTGATCTTTGGAGATTAAAAGAAAAAGGGAAATCCTCAGTTTGTACTGAAATGAAGTGCTCTGAGGTGATGTGGTGAGAAACAATGGAAGGGCATCTCTTCTCCCCCCCAACCCCTAAAATTGGAGGAGAACTCTGTTATGACATGTAATGCAACTAAATCTGTGGGGACTCGGGTGTTCAGGACCCTGTTTAACTGATTCTTTTATGTTCTAGAAAAATACAGGTGGTGTTAAAGTCCACACATACACATACTCAAGACAAGCTTCAGGCCATCCTAGAGAGAAAGCCATTCCTACTACTCCTGTTTATGGGTTAAATCCTAGGAGAAGATGAGAATCTGCAGACTTTGACAAAGTTGGTTGCAGGAATCCAGTATCCCTCAGGAGCTGGCTCTGTCGATGACATCCTGAAGCCTGGTTTACAGAAGCTGCCTCTCAAGTCAGTGGATTTTTTTTTTTCCCGATGAAGAAGTTACCTGAAGTCAAAGACTTAGAGTTAGTTTGTTTGACAAAGTGTCTTTCATGTGAGGCTCTGCAAGTGCTTTGCAGAAATGAAGGGCCTGATGTTGCTTTCATCCTCTGGCCCAGAGATGTTGAACTCTCTAAGCATTTAAAAAAGCTTCTATGGGTTTTTCCTAACATTTAATAAACTAGCTTGCAGAAGGTTAGCCTTAAAATAGCACTCAATAGCTGAAACCCCACAGACGAGAACATCACTAATTTCAGATGACTGCCTATAAGCACAACATTTATATCTCTAACTTGCAGTGCATCCAGTCACATCTTCCCTACAGTTGTAACAAAAATACTGTTTGGTTAATTTTTTTACCTTTTTTTTTTTTTTATTGTGAGGTATGGCCTGTTAGCTTCAGTGGCTGAAAACTGAGGCTGCCTGCTCTGACCAGATTATATTTCAGCACAATTGCACATGACCTAACATTTAGAACTAGCCTCCAAGGGCAAAAAATAGTGAAGCTGAGTCTTCAGCAGTGAGTCCATGTTTTGTGAGCTCACAGCTGCAAACATTGCAGTTGTGGTGCCCAAAGCAGAAGGAAAATTTTCAAAATCTGCCAAAGCTAATGGGGGTTTCTCAGCTGTCTTCAATGAGCCCAAGAAATTGGGAAGCATGCTCAGTGTGGATAGGAGTTTGTTTTTGCTGTCATGTAACTCATTCTTTCAGCTTGATGTAAGGCTTCTTGCATGGAGCGGCCATGGATGTATTTATCTTAGGCACACGCAGAGGGCTCAGATGTAGTTGCAGATGGTGCTTTTTGTGCTTCCCTTGGCTTGCTTGTCACTGAAACACCCAGGAGACATGGCAGAGACTTACAAGAGGTTGCAATGGCTGAATAGGTTAAGTTCTACAATTTTTTTGTGTTTTGCAAGCTGTGTTGTTTAGGTGGATAAATCTTGCCACCTGGTTGTATGTGATGTACCAAAACAGCATTTCCAGTGGTCTTCATTTAGAGAGACATTTTTCATCCTCCTTTGGGCTTGCAGGTTTAGTTTTTCATCCTGCAGAAGTGATGGCACACAGGTTTCTGTCCGTGTTGGATGGCGTGCTGATGAAGAGGTCTCAGTAAGGGAAGAGGATTAGGTATAAAAATCTTTGCCTTGGATCCCAGTGTTTGCTATTTCTTGCTTCATTTTTGCTCCAGCTGAGTTTCCATGAACTGAAAAGGGAGAAGAGAGCAGAAAACAGGGCAGTAGGAGTGAACAAAGTAGACACATTGCCATCCTCTTCCTTGGCATCCCCAACCAGCCCATTTGGCTCTGGTCTCCTCCACGCTCACACAGAGTTTGTTCAATCCCACTGCTCTGATGTGGCCATGGAGCTCTAGCAATTGATAACTTTCCTTTGTGCTTACAAATATCTCCTCAGCTGCAGCTGCAAGAGGAATTTGCCTGAACCCCTTTGTGTGTGGTTAACTTTGGTCTTTCCACTTCCCATCATCTCTGCTGCTGTGTTTTCATTAAAACTTCCATTACTCAGCTTTGCCTAGCACAGTGAGAGGCAATCTTGTTTCTTACTGCCTTTCTAAAGCAAACAAAGACAAGGAAAAAAAGCCTTTCTGAAATACCCAGTCAGAAATAATTCATGGTTTAAAATAAGCCACATTAGAAAATGGAGATGCTCAGACACACACACAAAAAGACAGCCACTTTAGAAAAAGCCGGTGTGTTGGGAGGTTATTTTAATTAATTAAGGTTAAAGCCTTAACCCCCTATGTTCTGGCAGGGCTGGATTAACATGACTGAAAACATCTGGTCTTGAGTTCAAGTTCCAGCCTTACCCTTTCCCCTACCCAGCAGTGGATAAATTGACTATCCTATAGCTTACTGTGTGAGGGGCTTCAAACGAGCCTTTCCAAAGTCTGCTTCTCTCCTCTGCTTAGCATTTAAAGAGCTCACAGCACGTCTGGGAGCTGAGAATTGCTCCTAAGCAGGGTCAAACCCCTCCTGCACCTGAGCACTGGATGTGCCTCACTGGGGCAGAAGGGAAGGCAGGAGCACAGGAAGTCCCTGGAGTCTCATCAGGATGAAAGCTTCTTGCTGAGCATTCACTTGATCAAGTACTCTGCTTCACCTGCTTAAGCCTGGGTAGACCAGTAAGAGACAAATTTGGGACAGTCAGTTCAATACTTGGGGACCTGATTTTTGCCTTGCAGTTTCTAAGCCAGTGACTACTTGTGCCATTTGGGCATGTGGTACAGCATGTGATCTTCCTTCAGTTGTGAGTTTGTTTATCCACTGAAGAACACAAGAACAAAAAGTATCCAAAGGCTTTTGGACTCATCTTCATAGCTAAATTGCAATTAACGCTAGAAAAACTTGACCTGTTTAAGTCCCATCAGTACATTCTGACCACTGTGTTGCTTCTTGTCCCACTCTCTTGAGTGTTGGTGCAGCAGTGGAGAATAGAGGTGCCTGAACATACAATAAACATAAAATCAATAAGCAAATTCCACTCTCCATAGTGCAGGACATTCCTTCTACTGATCTCTTCAGCGCTATGAGAAAGGTTAAATAATGCGTCTCTGCTTTCCACAGCCACAACATAAAGTCAGTGGGGTTTTTTTCCCTATTCATTCTTCACACTGTCCACTACCACACAGCAGAGGGATCTTTATCCTGGTTTTTGGTTTTTTTTAATCATAGCACAATGAAGAGCAGCAGAAAGAAAAACCCACAGGAAATATCAGATTCTGTCACGCACTATAACCGCATCCCCCTGCCCCTAGTAACAGGTGGACTACTTGAGTGTCCTTCAGTCCCACTCATGGAAGTGGTGTAATGCCATTTGTGCATTAGTTCTTCTCTGAGTGGGCTTTTGATGAGGTTCAAGTCTGAGGAACTTCTTAAGTCATTCAGGACACTTCTGTAGCATCATAAAATAGCTTGTTCTGTATCACCTGAGCTCTGCATTCTTTGCTGCTTTGGATTCTGGTGTTGTGTTTGTTGGGTTGGTTTTTTTTTACTGGGAAGAAAAGTTTAAGCATACAAAATGGTTTAGATTTTCTGTCTGTAGTTGTCTTTGTGTTTTTCTGTGTTTGAGGGATAGAGGTGGACAGTAATTAGATCTACAGGATATGTTATGAGGCGTGAAATCATGTTTGTAATGAGATTTCTTGTTAATGGCAGTCAGCCTTCCTTGATGCTAAGCATTAATGCAATACCCATTAGTGCAGCTAAACTTCCCTCTGCTCCACTTTCCCAAATGGGTTTCACTTTGTACCTAGTTTAGCATTTATAAATATTTGATACAAGGTTCAAGAAGTAATTTACATGTCAAATGAAGGATATGTGAATGTAGGAAAAATACAAGTTAAGATTCCACTGTAATATCATTCACAAATCAAACATGAAAGCACAATGAAATCTGCCCCATTAAAATCGCTGGAAGCCTTTCCATTGATTTTTCTAGGCTGTGGATTAGGTCTGTTTTTCTGTCTCTCTTTCATACTGTGTCACCTTTGAAGTCGCTGCACATCTCATACTTTCCAAGCCAAATGCATATCTGTAATTAGAAAGCACAATCTTGATCTTTAGCTGTGTGTCTTCTGAAAGGCTGTTTCTGTATCTTTATGCTTTATCATTGGGATTTCCCCATTCAGCTGTTGTTTTTAACACATCCTGAAAAGACAGAAAACCTAGCACTGCCTGTGTGACAACAGGTTGCTTACTTCCTCCCTCTTCACACCCACTCCAGCTTGTCCCTGAGATGGCTTTGAATTGAAAGTGAGAAAAGAAAAATGAAAACAGGAGGAGATATGCTAGAAATAAGATGGTTTCTAGAACAGTGCAGAACCATCAAATTGATCTTTTTTTTTTTTTTTTCCTGATTTGATCTTGATTTAGGCA
>VWZE01022354.1:137936-193521 GCA_013396675.1 Eubucco bourcierii
TTTTTTTTTTTTTAGTTTCTTTGAGGGCATTGCCTGCCATCGGCTAGCGTAAGATAGTGCCAAGGACTTCCAAAAATGCACTTAGAACCACACTGTGTAAGCTTCCCATACCACAGTCCCGTCACAAGCCAGGAAAGCTAGGCTGAGCACAAGCACTGCAACCCCCCCTTGATGTCCAGTTACTCTGCCCTGCCTCATTTCATAGAGAACGATGAGTTCCTGGAAAGAGAACAACACATGGTGCCAATTCACCCCAGTTTAAAATGTGTTGAAGTCAAGGGAATTATGTTAGACGTGACAGCAGTCCACCAAATCCAGTCCTGTGCGCAGGGGAAAGTACAGAACTTTCCATTATGGAGTCTGCAGAAGAAGCCTACAAAATGGACTATGACAAAATGTCTGCTTTGTGTAAACTCTCCTGGCGTGTCTATATAAAGGTTTTTAAGAAATCTTTTCTGGAACACACCAGAGAATAACAAAGTTGCACCTTGATAGAATAGCTTTATTTGTATATACTCGATGTGAATTTGAAACCAGAGGATACGTGTCATTCCATGTACATATCTGACTGCAACGGTGGCAGTGCTGTGCACTGCTGCTCAGGAGATCCAGGTTCTCCAGTCTTGGGTTTCCGACTGTAAAGGCAGCAGGAGACCGCTTGGGACCAGCCAAATCACAGGATGGATAGATGCTCACCACCCACTGCTTACAAGTGAAGGAGCAGGAATTGGAACAGATGCTGGCTGTGGAGAAGATTGCTCGCCTCCGCCCCTGCCTAAAGGACAAGTGCCTCCTTTCCTGTCACCTCCAACAGAAGTGTTTTATGGTCAAAGAGTATGGATAAGAGTCAGAGCCCTATTTGGATCAGTCTTTCAGAGAGGTCTGAGCTTGTAAGTAACCCACATTTCTAGTGTAACGTGGGAAGGTCTACAAAAAAAGCAGTGTGTATATACATCTACCTATCTGTCTGTCTTCTCTAATATCCCAGTGTTTCTGTATTGAATGGTTTCAGTAACCTGTAAACAAGTGATTGCTCCTGTTGTGTTACTGCTTTGAAATTCTTTGCATGCACTCTGGCATACAATTCCTCAAGAAAACCGAGTATACATAAATATATATATATATATATAGTCGCTTGCAAAATATTCACGTTGAAGAGCCATGGTTTGTGCAAACTGTACAGTTATGTTGTGAGCAATATTGCAATATGAACTTTTAGTAGCTGTTGGCATTAAAACATGCTTTCATTGGTAGAAAATCTGTCAACATTATTTTGGAGCCTATGTACGTATCTCAAGCTTTCCAACTCCGGCATGGGATCAGCTACCGAAGGAGGCTTTTTCTCTGCAGTAGGAATAGCTCAGGCTTTCAGCACATAGGCAGGTACGCAAGTCCCGTTCTGTCGAACACAAACTGCAAGGCTGTTTCTTCACGCAGTTCGTCAGGCCAATACTTTTCTGTCGTCAAGTGCTGGAATTCGTGTTTGGTACGAGGATGCTGTTGCCCTCATCTGTAACAGAACTAAACCCCCGACCTTGCAGAACGAAGTGTTTAACTTCTGCTGCCGTCTGTCTCTGCAGATGCTGCAGTATACATACAGCCAGGACTTTAAACACTTCCAACAGTCCTGCCAGGTAGCCAATGTTATGTTTTCAAATGTTCATGCTACATAGTTTTCAATTTAGGGGCTAGATAAAAGTGTAATACCACTATGGCTTTAGGAAAGCAACAGTGTTTGGAGCTTGACCTTGAAACTTTGATCTGATTTCATGGGTGGCTTTGCTCAATGTTTACCTCTGAGAAATGTATGCTATTGATTTAAATGTTTAATATATTGACTGCCTTTTTTTGTATATTTGTTATCATAAAGGTTTGGTTTAAATGCTAACAATTGTGGTCTATTTTCAGACTTTAAATAACATATGGTTCTGTATTTGGAAGGCAAAGTTATTAATGAATATAGCAATTTGGTATTTTATTCCTATTTTATACAGCTGCCCTTATAGGTTATTATCAGATGGCAATGAATATTGCTGAACAGCAGGTGGAACTCCTTTGAGCGTGTTTATGAGCCATCTCTGTTCAATAAAAATTCCATCGTTTTCTAGCCTAGGAAAAGGCTGTTGTGAGTCTTTTTGTTGTTTCTTCTCTTCAGGTGTTTCTTGGTGTACTTCAGACAGAGCAGGACTGGGCTTCCAGCGAGAACCACCTCCCAGAAACCACAGACGTTCAGGATTTTATGTACGGAAGTCCTGGTGCTGTTCTGTCCCATACATTGCTGTCAGTATGCTTGCTGTGTTTGTAAAGAGGTGACATGCAGTCTGTTCTTAAAAAAACTTCTCTGCACTCTGATCTAGCGAAAAATGGGCACCTAAGAGTCAGGAATGGAGCTCTGTGATGTTTAAAATTAAGCATCTGCAAACACATCATAGCCAGACTGGAGGCACAAAGACCCAAAAGGCTGGAAGCTTACTTCGTTACACAACGTTGCTGCAAGTCCATACAAAGGAGTTATAAATAGGTATCTCAAGAAGTCAGAACTTTGGCATGAGTGTAGAAATCAGGCTGGTTTAGCCTTTTAAAACTTTTTACATTTCAAATTGCAGTGTTCTCAGTCCTGTATGTGTTAGTGGATCTGGATTTAAGTCCTTTCTTCACAATGTACCAGATTACTAAGAAACAGGTTGGTCCAGGAGGCAAAAGGTGGTAATGTCCTTTCAATTATGGCCCTCATGTGAGTTGTGGGAGAGGTTCATGGCTATCAGGTGCCTTTGGGTTCTGCAGGCTTGGCTGCCTGGGAGCAGGCTTTGAAAAGCAGCTCATAAGGAACCCTAGAGTAGACAAGTAGACTCCTTTGCCTGTTTCCCCAGTAACTAGAAAAAAAAACAAATCAAACTTCATGTGTAACAACCTGGGCTTGATCTGTCTCTTTTTCTGACCAGTGATACCAGCACAATTTGAAAACATTATTATTTCTGGGCATCTGAGTTAGCTTTTCACTGAGAGAAACAGGGAAGTTTGTCTAGAACTGTTAACACCACTCCTCCGGGTTCGTTGTAAACTCCTCTATGCTTTTGCCACTTTTGGTTCACATTCTTTGAGGCTTTATGGACAATCTTAGCAGGTAGAGACCAAAGGCTCTGGCACGTGTTCACTGAGCTAATTAAGGTTTAAGACAGTCTTGCCCACTGCTGTGTTTTGTCCTCTACAGTGCAAAAAATGTGCAGCAGTGTCTAATCTGCCACTGCTACATACTAGGGCTCACCTACAGGAGCACAAAGCACCGTGACAAGTGTTTACTGTAGGTCTGCTGGTGGAATCAGTAGTGGAGGCATCTATGGAATGTAAGAAAGGTCACTGATATCTTAGTTTGACTATTTAGAAAGTAACAACATTTAAACCACCTAGAAACAAAAGATTTCTTTTTTATTCTGTGTAGTGGCTTATATAGGTGTATTTCTAGGTGATTAGCAGTATCAGCCAGATCTTCCCCTGTCAATACAGCCTTGTATTTCAGTGACATCTCTGCAGTGGCTTTCATTCTATCTAATCAATGTTTCAAGGAAAATATTGTCCAGAGTAGGTGTGTGGGCTGGCTGTCTCGAAACTTTGCTAATGAGGTGATGTCTGAGAATCTGTGTGTATGTGTCCTCACAGGCTAGCAGGCTGCCATCCCCAGCACAACCCTACTGCCTTGCTACAGTCCTAGACCTTGTTAGTCCCTCTGCTCTACAAGCCCAGTAGCTTGTGCAAGAAGTTGGATTCTCCTCCTGGCGTAAGGAATATTTGAAAAAAAAAACAGTACTGAGCAATATACTAGGACATGGAGGAAACAAAGATGTGCCACCAAATACTGTCCCCAGTGTCACACATCACTCCCATGGTGCTGAAGGTGCCCTCAGGTGTGATGTACCCTGCCACACATGCATGTGCTGCTCCTCCCAGTGCTCACCCAAGTGTACCTGTGGTTGGCAAAGCCTGGAGCCAGAGGCCATAGGGACGCCCGGGGAACGGGCACAGCCCCTGCTCCCCGCTGGCTGCAAGGAGAAGCGGAGCAGAGCTCCCAGAGCGTGGCCGAGGCCCAGCACGTGGTGTGCTGCCTGCTGCTTTTCTTCCCATGTCCATATGTTTACTGACTGCTGGCAAGTCCTTAGCATCTTGTATCGTTCTGCACTTCTTTCCAACTTCCTTCATTTCCTCTGTGTAAGTTGGCCAAGAGCGGCTTGCGAGGCCTTTGACTGTGTCCTTCCTTCATGTACATCTTGGTTCTCCCTCTCTCACATGCCTCTTTTCCTCTCTGTTCTCTACTCCTGGATTTCTACCACTGCATTTGAAGTTGTTTTTCCTTATTGGGTGTGTGTGGCAAATGTGTTTGTTCTCCACGTCCAGCCGTCTTTTCTCCAGCTTGCTGAGAGGACACTGGCAGTACTTCTTTCCCTTCCTTTATGCTGGCTCCAGCACTGGCAGCAGTCATTGCAGAGACGATGGGGTCCTCACTCCCAAACTCTCAGCACACTCTTTGGGTAAGTAAATGCTGCATAAACGTGCCTCTTTGCCCTGATAATATATTCACTATATTCCAAGGGCTGAATGTTGATCTGGTTCACTATGAGATCACACATATTACTAGACACAGTTAAAAGACAAGTGACAGTCTTAGTTCATTGCATAAAGTTAAGCAAAGAGCACCGAAAGCAATACCTCAGCTCTGGGAGGATAAGTCTTAGCATAAAAATGTTTTATTATCTTTTAAAGTGAGGAGGTTGGTGATCTCCCAAAGAACTCCTTAAGGAGATCATGGATGAAAGGAAACCAAAGCAGCCTTGTTTCATCTACCTGAAAAGTTAACTTTATGCTTAGCTATTGGTTCAAGAGTTCTCCCCTCCAGGCTATGCTGCTGTGTGCAAACAGGGTATGCAGGCTCCCTTGAAAAGATGCTGCCCTACTGAGATCTGATCTTCCTTTGGTCTCCTCCCACTATTCATGCTCTGTATTTAGCAGAAACGCACAGGGAATACAAACAGAGAATCAAAAGGCAACCTTGACGACGTTTAAGGATGCCCTTGGTGTTTCAAAGGCACTCTTAAGTACTCCTTTTCAACAGTTAGAGGATTTCTTGATGGTGTGGCTTTGCTTTTAGCTGTCCAGCATTCCTGGGACTGCAATGCTAATACTTTGCAGGAACTTTTTTTTTTTTTCTTTCTTTTGAGCGAGATGCACGCCAAAGGTATCAATCCCTTTCCCCTCTCCTCGTCTGAAGAGGTCGACTGAACCAGAGCCATAAGCCTACAGCATAACTTCTCACAAAACACATAAAATTCCCTTTGCTTTCTTACAGCCCACACGATTTGCAAGATGAACCTTTTCGTGGCCTTGTAGTGCCCTCCAGCTGTCATACTAGAAATGTTTACAGTGCCTTTGACAGTTTCACGATTTGAGGTATACCAAGGTCTCTTCAGAGCTTCGGACACTTGGAGCCCTTCAGGTTTTCAAAGTTTTGTGAGACCTTGCTGCCACCAGTTGCTTTGACTCCTTCATTAAGCAGCTCTCTTCTCCCTTCCACCCTTAGTGTACAGAGGAGCACCTAGCTCTCTGGGCACCTTGATATATCCTCTAAAAACGAAGCTGGAGCTTCTCTTTGGAGAAGGCATTGATTTTCCCCACTGGCCCCAATGTTCTTGACCTGGTAAATTCGTGCCAGAACAAAAGTTTGCCCTTCCTGCTAGGTAGCTTAACCCACCTGAACCTTTCTGAACGTTTATGACGACCCCTTGAACAACGTGCAGGCACACACTTCCTGTTGGTAAAAGCTATCTGGCACTTGCATCCTCAGGTGACAAAACAGTAGGTTGGAATGGGTCAAATGTGAATCCAGAAACAGGGAAAATGTTTTAGTGGTTTTCATTTCAAACAGGCAGGAATTTGTGACACCAGAACCAATGAAAATCGCTACTGGCACATCTTGCCTTACTTTGTGGAGGTCCACTGGGATGAAAAGATCATCAGAGGATAAGAAATGGGTCTAAGAAAGGTTCCAGGCACAAAGCAGCTCTGGAGGAGAAATACTGCTAATATTGCTTGTCTGACTGATCTCTGATGATGGGGGTAGAAGAAAGCCTTTAAGTTTTTGAAGCTCATATTTAGGAAAGGTGTGAGGCCAACCCAGAGCAGACTATGGCATGAGAGTGTTTGATGACAGTTCTGGTCAGAAACCTTTTATCTCCACACAAACCGAGCTTGGACCTTGCACCCACCCTGGCATTTGAGTCATTGTCTTCTGGTGCTTGTATCTTTCTTCCCAGCCATTTCTTTCAACTAGCAGAGATTCAGAGAGACTTCTGTCAGCTCTTTAGGATCATCCCAAAATTCCTCCAATGGCTGTGTCAGAATTCCATCCAAATTAAGAAATTATCTGCTCTCTTTCCTAAGCCTCACACCTCTGCATCTGAGTCATCTTTGGACATTAAATACCAGTAAGACTGGTTTTTTTACTGATGTGTTATAACCTATGAGTCATCCTTTCTGGTTCCTTGGGGTGAGTGGGCTGTACTGCACTAGGTCTTACTATCTCAGGTGTCTTCAGGGGGCTTCATGACTGGGACAGCACTCCTTCAATTCCATCTCTGTGATTGCTAAAGAGTTCTGGAATAATAATATATTTGATGGAACAGTTCTTCCTAAGAAGGCCCTGAGACTCAGTTCCACATCCCTAACAAGTGTGTGATGATGCATTGGAATCACCCAGGATTTATGAACAGGCTCTTAGAAGAAAAATTATTACTAATAACTGCAGTTCTCTAAGCTGTAATATCCATCTGTGCACTTCCTAGCTATTTTTCTTGCTTTCTTCTTCTCCAAGTCTTCTGTTGGGAAGCCTCACCCTAGTACACTGCTGTTGTGTGATTATGTATGTGTTAGGAGGGAAGGTAGAGCATGTGTGCCCCCTCTGGATATTGCTTCGGTAAAAAACAAGCCTGCATCAAGAGTTTGTTGGGGAACCACCACACTGTAAATGCATCTAGCTTTGGAGGGAGGGGAAAAAAAAAAAAAGGAAATAAAAGCAAAAAACCCAAACCAAACCCCCCACCCCCAACACACCCCAATAAAACCAAAACCAATGCAGGCAGGAGCAACAGTCACTGGAAAGTAACCTTGCTTTCCTCCTCTTTGCTGCATAACTCTTCCCTCTGGCTGGCCTTTGGGGATTGCATCTGATCACACAAAACTTCCCTCAGAATCTGGAGGAAGAGTGACAGTCAAACTGTAGCCAACTCGTGTGTGAGGGGACAAGAAGTATGCATTGAACTCTGTAAGAGAAGCTGACCAGCAAAGCAAATACTAACAGCCCAGCAAAAAAGGCAAACACACCAAAATGCAAGACTGGTAATTATCTAGACCCCAGGTAGAACTAAGGTGCCTGTGCTACAGGGTACTAGCAGCAATAACTAGAAGTCTTTGCCTGAGTATGTTTGTCTCTACATTAACACAAAATGCAGCCAGTGGGTGAAGTGAGCAGGGTAGCGAAGGGGGAAGTAATATTTTCAGAGATATTTATTTCTCTCTCATGCCAGAACCACAGAAGAATCAGGATACAAACAAGGAAAATGGTGCTGTCTGGTGATGTGTGGATGAAACAATGTAGCCAGTCTAGCTGCCAAGCCGAAGTTCAGCTGCCAAGTCCATGAGCTTTGCCATAAGAAATGCTCCTTCCTCTAACCTCAGCTTCCCATCCATGTAATTTGCAGTTATCCACTAAATTAAGATTTCAGTGATGGAAACAGCAGTGAATGCTGTGTGCTAGTAAGGGACTACCTTCCTGACCTTCCAGACTACCAGCTGACATTTTGTGTTTTCTCTGATTTAATGAGTTAGCCAGCATGGGATTCTGACATTTGGGAGAGTAAAAAGCAGGATGATGCCAGGCCTTCATGACTCCCCACAACTCCCTCTAGCCATTGTCTCTATGCATTGGCTTCTTCTCCTTCAATAAATGTTACAGACTGGTAACAAAATGGTTTTTCCAAACCTTTAATTTTGGTGGATTTTTGCTGGGATATTTCAGAGCCAAAATGGAAGCAAGCATCATTGGGGCAGGTCTCTCCCTGAAAGCAGGGGAAGTCATGATCCAGTGCAGGAAGCAGAGGATTTGATGTGCAGGGAGATGAGGCTGCCTGTTTCTTCACCTGAGCACGCAGGAGCAGCAGTTGCATGAGGACCTATTACATGGCAGAGTCCTAGTTTCTGGTATTAAATGGGTCTTGGGAGCTAGTCCCAGCCTGAGCTAACGATGGTAGATCTACCAAGTGGAGGGCTTAGAGCACAAAGCTTATAAGGAGCAGCTGAGTCAACAGGGGTTGATAAGTCTAAACTAAAGGAGACTCGAGGGAGACCTTATTGCTCTGTACAACTACCTGAAAGGAGGCTGTAGCTAGGTGGGTGTCATTTTCTTCTCCCAGCTAACAAGCAATAGGACCACAGAAAACAGACTTAAGTTGCAGCAAGTGAGGTTTAGATTAGGTATTAGGAAACATTTCTTCTCTAAAAGGGTTGTCAAACAGGCTGCCCCCGGGAAGTGAAGACACAATCCCTGGAGACATTTAAAAGATGTGTAGATCACAGAACCATCCAGGTTGGAAAAGCTCCTCAGGATCACCAAATCCAATCCATAACCCTACGCTACAAAATTCACCTTAAACCATATCCCTTAACGTAATCCAAATGACCCTTAAACACATCCAGGGTCAACGACTCACCTCCCTGGGCAGCTCATTCCAGTTCCTGACTACTCTCTGCTTGAAAAACTTTCTCCTAATGTCCAATCTAAACCTCCCCAGTTTCAGCTTGTGGCCATTCCCCCTTGTTCCGTCTCCAATTACCTGTGAGAAGAGGAAGATGTGGTACTGAGGGACATGTTTACTGATGACCTGGCAGCGCTGGGTTAAGGGTTCAGCCTGAGGTGGTCTTAGAAGCCTCTCCCAACCAAAACGATTCTATGATTCTAAGCATAACAGGCTGGGCTAATGAAGAGTAGCAATTAAGCACCTCTCTGCAACTAATTTAATGAAAAGCAGAGCAACTGTTCCTGACGGAAAAAAACAAACCAAAACTAAACAAAAAGCAACCAGCGTAGGAAACCCACTCAGACTCTCACGCACAACAGCTGCTCCCTATCCTCCGCCTCTTAAAGGCCGCACCCAGGCCCCGCCCCTTCCCATGCGGCCCCCCTCTAACGTGTCGTCATTTCCCGGCGCTCAGAGATGATGTCACCAGATCGTTCCTGCCCCTTCCGTTGTCTCTCTCGGTTCCAGACTGAGTACTCACACCCCATCTCACCCCCCACCCCCCACACGTCACTCGGTGTGCGCCGGAGCCGCCCGCACGTGCTGCCATCACACCACTCCGTGCCGCCACCACCGCTGCCATGAGCTGCCCGGTCACGTGCGCCGCCTGGGTGCGCTGCGGCATCGCCAAGGAAACGCCGGACAAGGTGAGAGGCCTGACCCCAAGGCCGGGCAGGGGGACCCCTTCCGCCCCTCGCCCCCTCTCACCCCTGTTTGTACCCTCCCTGCAGGTGCAGCTCAGCGAAGAGGAGCTGAATCGTCTCATCGAGGAGGCCCAGGACAGGCACGGGTGAGCTGAGGGAGCGGGCTGGGGGTGGCCAGGCTGGGCGGGTCGTGTCGTGTCGTGTCGTGTCGTGTCGTATCGTATCGTATCATATCGTGTTGTGTGTCGTGTCGCTTCGCGCTGCGCTTCCTGGGCTCTGCTGGGAACGGGACTGGATTCTTCCGGGCCTCGCCACTGATAAAAGTTGTGGAGGCGAGCAGACGACCCGGGTCTGCTCGGGCACCGGCTCACCTCACAATCGAGTGGGGCTCGCTGAAGGTCTGGCATGGGAAGCAGCAATGGAGATCGGCACCAGCTAGCACAAGTTGTTCCTGTAATGACTGTGTCGGCTAGGCCTGATGGCCCGGGAGGGTCGTTTGTCTAGAGAGTGAAGGATGGAGTATATCTTGCCTTCTTAGTGGCTGCGACAGCATGGGTTATCTTCCCATGCGGTTCCTCAGTTGTAAACGAAATGTCACCTGACGAACTGAACGTTTCAGGTGAAGTCCACAGGGACATGTTTGGGCATGGCCCTCGCTGGAGTTGCTATGCCCGCTCGGAGAGAATCTGGGGTTGTGACCATGGGTGCTTTGGAGATGTGACAAAGCAAGGTGAAAGCCCCCAGGAGTGAAAAAGTGGATGCTGAGGGTGAGGCATTCCAATCTAAATGAGTCTGGAGGCCACAGCAGAGCTCGGAATGATTTGGTGTTTATGCTTCGGCAAAAAAGGCAGAACATGACCTGGGTATATTTATGATTCAGGTATGAAAGTGGAGATACCACAAGTCTCCATACAGTACTGAAAGTCCTTAGTTGCGTAGTTCTGTTTTGTTTCTCTGCTTTTAACAAAAAGGTATTAAACTTACAAGAAGAATTACTGGCACATAGGATTTAGAAAACAACTCTAGAAAAAGGAAGTAATCCATAATACATCCCTACCTAATGATTTTTATGTTGGTTTTTTTTGGTTTGTTTTTTTTTTCTTCTAATGTAAGTATGGAAATCACTTTGAGGTCTGTGGTATTGGGTTGGACTTGATGATCTTTGAGGTCTCTTCCAACCTTGGTGATACTGTGATACTTTGAAAGTAGGAGAAAATGAGGTCTTTAAAATATTGAAGAAATGCAGGTTCCATCATACATGACAGGGCTTGTAGATGGGAAAATAAAAAAAGGAGGAATGGACACATACACAGAAGTGAGGTTGAGTGTTGCTTCCACACAAAAAAGGGTAAGAGGAAAGTGATTTAGGTACATAGTTCAACTCTGTTGGACAGTTTTTGTCTTGAAAGCTTTCAAAGAAGATCTTTCTCTGGAAGCCTGAGAATAACAGTGCCTTGTGTTTAGAGGAAAGATAGGAAAGGAGTGAGTGGACTTCCAGATTGTTGACAAAAAATGTGAAACCCATGTGGACAGCATGGATTGTTAGCAGTCCCCTAAGCAACTAGCTGGAAGCGTTCTAAAGGTCTGCCACCGTTTCTTAGGGATGTGTTTCTTTAAGCAGGGATGGTGCTGGTGGGAGTGATGAAGGCCAGGTGGCCTGTGGCACAAATGAAGCCATCCCTGGCACAGCTAAGTCTTCTCATGGAAACGAAGGCCAGTCCGATCATGAACTCGATGAATATGATTTGGAAAACTACGATGAAGAGGAATGCACAGGTAAGAAAAATGTAAATAACAGATATGCACTATGACTGAAGAGCCTTTTCACTTCTCGTTGTGTTTTGGATACTAATGCATCCTGAAACTACACGGTGCTGTTCTAAATGCTGGAAGCTCACATTTTTAATTATTTGCTTGTCCCACTTGGGGAAGTCGTTTAGTCAGTGAAACAATTTGGTGCCCCCCTCACTGACACTACAGCTGGGAATATGTAGGTAAGGTTGTCACTCCCCCTGCTGTGGTGCTGGAGAGCAGCAGAAGTCCCAGAAAGCACTAAGGAATTTAGCTTGCTGAGGTTCTCGCGTTTGGAACTTGGAGTCCACTCTTGCTGTGTTGCAATTCAGGTAATTCAGGTGTTGGTACAAGGAGTTTCTAATGTCAGCTGGCATTAACAGGTATAAAAATGTTCTGAAATTCCCATCTAGGTGATCTAAAGCTGGGAGACTCTTTGGCTACTCTGGCAGTATATGGGAGTAATGAGCATGATCCATACATCACTCTGAAAACCACTGTAAGTACTGTAAACATGCTAAGCATTTTAAATGACATAAACATAAAAACAGTTCTGCTTTCCTTAGGTTCCGTGGGTACTTACAGGCCTTTTCCAGAGCTTTGCAGAGTTTTGGTGAGAGGGGACTCTTAGGGTGGCTTTGTACAGTCCCCTCTATGTGTGCTTTTCACATGTAAATCAGATGTTAAGGAGAAATGAACCATGTGCTTCTGTATGTGGAGTGATTTGTCACCTACCTAGTACGACACAAATAATACTTGGAGAAATAATAAATCTCAGGCCACTGACAAGCCAGATTAGAAAACTGGTGACCCCAGGCTACAAGTCAAATTAGGGATATGGGATGAAGAAATATGCCCCTGTTAAGCATATATGTACAGCATATCGTGTAAATGAGTCCTTCTGCCTGTATCAGTTTCCATCAAGTATCAGGTGGGGAACATCTTTACAGGAACTGGCTTTGTAAGAGCTTTGCAGGGGGCGAAGAAGTCTCTGGCTGCTGTCTGACACAGACTTAACTGTGTCAGCAGTACTGGCTAGAATATTGGGTGCCTCTTCAGAAAAGATAGGGAGATATTCTAGAGAATATCTCACCCTGCAGTTCAGAAGGATAAACTGCAACTTGTGATTGGCTTAATTTACATGGAGAGATTACAGAAGTCAGCTACAAGGTGAGGAGTCATCATAAGAGATGACTTCATCTGGAGAGCAGCCAGGAGAGACTGCGATCATCTGGGGCAGGGTGATGGAGTAGGTGAATTTTTGAGACCTCTTCTAAACATACAGATTCTGAGATTCCTCTGTGTCCTTTCTATAGCATTTTGGGCTCTCTACACAGCTAGTGAGATTGAAAGAGGAGTAGCTGTAGGTTTCTACCACAGCATTTAGTTTGCATGTCAGGGGACGTTGTCAAATGTGTGTGGTCTCCGACAAGGCGTTGTCATGGTGACTTCACAGGCTGTCACAAAGCTCAAGGAGGAAGCTGTATGTCTTATCTTTAAAACAATTTCACTTGCTATATGCAGTTTAGTGTACTGTGTGGTTTCTCTGTGTTCCTCTGGCTGATTGATAGTATTTCTAACTCCTGTGTACCAGTAGAAGAGAGGAACACTTTAAAAATGAATTTTGTAGTCAAAGAGATATTCACTTGGGAACTTGGAGAGAATATGATCTGCATTTATTTTGTCTGAAGAGCTAACTTTCTTCCAGACAGCAAAAAACCTTTTTCTCAGGTTTTTCTTCCTACAATCAACTCCTTTCTACAGATTTTGAAAGAGAATTTGGTTTAGTCCTTCAGTCCTTTAGTCCTTAGTGGTTTATGTTGTCTTCTGGTATTTACTATTGTTACTGTTGAAGACTACATATCACGGAACATTAAGTTGATTAGTTCAAAGAATTGCAGTGCTAGATAGAGTTCAAATAGCAAAAATAGGCCTGAAGTGAATAAAAAAAGAAATGTAACACTTGCAGCAAGAAGTCCAAAGAAGGATGGTGCTCTGTGAGACTATTGACTTTTATGTACAGTTCATAGTTTTCCACTAAGATCAAGTCCCTGCCATTCCTCAGTAACCATGGAAATTAGAGGAGAGGTTACATGTGTTGTGGCACAGCTGAATGCCCAGTGTGGCTGCAGGCAGGAGCTTTCTGAAAATACTTTCCAGAAAGTAGACAGTGCTTTAATGCTCTTGGAATTGCTTCCTAGATGTGAGGAGCAGTTGCAGTGTGCTCATTGTGTAAAACATTGTTACACTACATAAATGCTCCAGGTGTGAGAGCACAAGTGAAATAAGCTGTGTATGTGGGCTTCTGGTGGCAATCTTTTCAGCTGCATCTTGGTAGCCTCAAAATACAGTTTAATATTTGGTAGTTAAACAGTCTCTTTAAACCCACCTAGGTCCACTAAACTGTCTGTCAGTCTGTGTAATAACTGTTCATTCTCTCCATGATTGGATCTGCCTTTCGCTGTTTACCACTCTAAGATGTTTTAAGGCTGATGGACATCAGGGTTTTAGGTTTTCCTTTCAGTTATGGTAAAAATTATTACTGATTCAACCTTTAGAATGTCTAACTTTGTGGTTTTATGTGCTTTGTTTAACATCTGGTGTCCTCTACTCTCCTTTTTGCTATTCAGGATCAGTATGAACAGGAGGACTTTCTGATTAAGCCCAGTGATAATCTTGTCCTTTGTGGCAGAGTTGATAAGGATTACTGTAGTTTGGAGGTCCATGGTAAGTAGCACAGGATTTATTTCTTATGGTGAATATAGGGAGTGTGTCTTGCCCAGTGTATTCCATACATCTGTGTAGAAGGGGCTTCAGAAGGGCTTTTTTCTCCCTGTTTGCCCTATGTCAAGTTTTGTTCTCTTTCCTACTTAACGATGCTTTAGCCACTTACCAGAAGTGCAGTGTTTCAGGTGGAGTTACTGTTCTTTAGAGGATAGTGTGCTTTTTATTCCAGAATGCATAGCATTTCCTTATTTAATTTCTAATGACACTTAGAAAATACTGTGGCATTTTCATTCTCTGAACACGCAATGATTTTTCCAGTGAGTCTTGCTTTTCATATCATGTAAGCTCAAAGATCATCTAGTTCCAGCCCTGCCATAGGCAGGGACACCTCCCACTAGTACAGGGGACCCAAAGGCCTTGTCCACTTGAACACCTCCAGAGAGGGAGCAACCACAACCTCCCTGGGCAACCTGTGCCAGTGTCTCACCACCCTCACTGTAAAGAACTTCTTCCTAACATCCAGTCTAAATCTCCCCTCTGCCAGTTCAAACCCATTGCCCCTTGTCCTGTCATTGCAAGCCCTTGTCAATAGTCCCTCCCCAGCCTTCCTGTAGGCCCCTTCAGATACTGGAAGGCTACTCTAAGGTCTCCTGGAAGCCTTCTCTTCTCCAGGCTGCAGAGCCCCAACTCTCTCAGCCTGTCCTCACAGCAGAGCTGCTGCAGCCCTCTGAGCATCTTCATGGGCTCCTCTGGACCCACTCCAACACTTCCATGTCCTTCCTGTGCTGGGGGCTCCAGAACTGCACGCAGGACTCCAGGTGGGGTCTGATGAGAGCAGAGCAAAGGAGCAGAATCCCCTCCCTTGCCCTGCTGCCCACACTGCTCTTGCTGCAGCCCAGCACACAGTTGCTGTCTGGGCTGCACTCACACTGCAGGCTCATGTTGAGCTTTTCATCAACCCAGACCCCCAGGGCCTTTTCCTCAGGGCTGCTCTCAGCCATTCACCACCCAGCCTGGAGTTGTGCTTGGGATTTAGGCTGAAGCTCTGAACACATTACAAATTTACTTCCTGTATCTCTTTGACAACTTAGTGTTTACCACACTTGCCCTTTGCAGAAGTGGAGTGTTTATAGTTGCTTGCTTTCACTTTTCATTGATGTTTTGTGTATAATTGTTTTTCAGTATATAACCATGAAGAAGACTCCTTTTATGTACATCATGACATTATCTTGCCTGCTTATCCTCTAAGTCTGGAGTGGTTGAATTTTGATCCCAGTCCTGATGAATCACTAGGTAAATTACAAAATAAATCTCCAATTAAATAGTTTTTCCTTGAAAATTATATAAATGTCATATTTTCACTAAATAATTTCCTCCAGTGGCACAAACAGAACTTAAACCAAGATGTTAAGACAGAAAAACTCAATACTATTTTTTTATGGTTTGGTGATACAGTTGTCTTATTGATGAGGTCATAACAAGTGATTTGACTAAAACACTGGCTTTATTAAAAATAATTCAGTTATAGCAGAGCAGAGCAAGCTCTTCTCTGATCTGTATTTTCCATTTACAAATGAAAGGTTGCTGTTGTTCTAACTCGTTATGGCCAA
The DNA here is from genome assembly GCA_013396675.1 of Eubucco bourcierii. Taxonomy (NCBI): domain Eukaryota; kingdom Metazoa; phylum Chordata; class Aves; order Piciformes; family Ramphastidae; genus Eubucco; species Eubucco bourcierii. Next base: position 153,549 of record VWZE01022354.1, read on the forward strand.
TACAATTGATTAGCAGTAAAACATGGAAAAATATATATATTTATGTATTTAGTAGCTATTTTTCTGTGATTTACAGCTTTTTTTTTTTTTTTAATCATAGCACAAAGCATTTTTTCCTCTTAAAAATCCCAAACAAAACATGCAGCTTCATACAGCTTCTTTGAACAGTTACTTCTACTGAAGAGGAACTGTATTGGAGAGGAAGAAAATGGTTTTCTGGCAACATCTTCTGTCAGCTGGTACTTTAAAATTGCTCCTCATCAGTTAGAAACATCAGATCTGTTCAAACAGAAGATTCTGGCACTGATTAAGTTTTACTTAATCAAAGAAATAAGAGCTGAATTGCCATATAGCTTCTTTCATAGCTTTGATGTGGTTGCATTTGGGTCTCTGCTTGTAGGAAATTACGTTGCGGTGGGTAACATGACTCCGGTTATTGACGTTTGGGACCTGGATGTAGTGGAATCCTTAGAACCAGTCTTTTCTCTTGGAAGCAAGAAAGAGAAAAAGACAAAGAAGAAAGGAAAGAAAGTGAGTCTTGCAAAGTGGCTTATCTAGTTGGATAGATAGAGCAAGAGTAACGTTTTTACTCTTTTTTTCCTACCAAGTAAAATCCCAGGTAACCTGGTCAGATTCTGTCAGGTTAAAAGGTGTTGTTTTGACAGGTTACAGAAGATAGTGGCATGGTTGTCTGCAGCAGGTTAAGATTGGTATTGTCTTAGCACTCACAGAGTTGAAAAGACACTGAGCAACAAAGGACAAAGATGACATAGTTGGCAATAAAAAAATACAGTTACTCAGTTTTCAGCTTTTTTAGCTTTAGCTATGTAAAATTTAAGTGTATCTTAAGCTAGTCATTGAGATTGTCCAAGGTGAAGTCAGAGAATCATTGAGTTTCTTTCAGTGGACTGCAGAAAAAAGTCTTAACTACCAAAAAGGAAGTCTGAGGTTTAGATTGGATGCAAAGTTACATGAGATGATTCTAACCCTGGATACCTGAACATGGTGTTAGATTTGTCCAAATTCTTTGGGATGTGAAATGAGTATGAAAGATAACATCACTCAACTTCAGGAAGTGCTAAAAGTCTTCCTGGAGTAAATAGGGAAGGTGAATGCTGAGTGTTTGGCTAATCTTAGCTTCCCAAATGAAGGTGCACTGCAGTGTTAGTCGCCTAAAGAACCACTCTGATTTTAAAGGGGATTTACTTAGAAGGATGAGGTGGCTTATGGATGGTTTCCAGTTGCCAAACCATTTTAAATTGGAGTTTGTGGGAGCTGGCAAGTTACAAAGACCTACAGCTTACTTAGTTGGGAGGAGAGAGAGAGGGAACTGCTGGGGGTGTTTAAAAAGAGCTGAAGAAGCTGCACCTTGGCTGTCAAGGTAGTAACCAGTTCTGTAAGGCCACCAGCTTCAAATAGAGCAATCTGAGACCTGGGGTAGGAGGTGAGGTGCAAGACCTGCAAAGACAGTTCTGTCAGAAGCCTTGTTGAAGCAAGTGAGAATAATCATAGAATCATAGAATGGTAAGGTTGGAAGGGACCTCAAGGATCATCTAGTTCCAACCCCCTGCCATAGGCAGGGACACCTCCCACTAGCACAACTCACTCAAGGCCTTGTCCAACCTGACCTTGAACACCTCCAGGGAGGGAGCAATTAATTAAAACCGTGAAGTTTGTGAAGGCATTAGGAAGTCATGTGAGTGTCTTGTGATTTTTTATTTCCATTGGAGCTGTAATTTTAAAGTCTGTTTGTGTTGTGTCTGCACACACAGAGTTTATCTTCAGAGGGCACCCTAAAAGGACACACCGATGCTGTACTTGATCTTTCGTGGAATAAACAAAGCAGGTAAAACAATGCTTGAGTAACAGTGGATGTTACAAATTTGCATACTTAATTGGGCATCCATTTTTCTCACTAATCCAAAATCTTAACGTGATGCAACATTGGATTTGACAGCAGTGCTGAAATGAAGCAGTTCTCAAATTAACCCTCCCTTTTCCTTTTAAACTCGAAGTCTTGATTATTTTTTTCCCCCACAGGTCAGATGTTGCTGATCACTTTTTATTTGCAGGTTGTCCAGATGAGGGCAGGGCTAAGGCAGGTCTAAGATACTTGATGAAGTTGCTACATTGAACTCAGACACACAAATTGGAGAAGCAAAGGCCTGCCCTGATCTGTGCCAATCTACCAATGACCTGAAACACCATTTCAGCAGACAGAATTAGATTTCTAGAAGGAAGTCCTTGCTGTGCTGTTTTTTCCCCTCTGGCTTTCGACCCAGATCTGTAAACAGCAAGGAGAGTAGAAGAGTCCTCATAGCTCATGTGTAGAAATGCCCCTGACCTTTGGGTTGTTGGAGAGGATTTGTTGTTGCCTGAGTGTACTAGCAACAAAGTGCTGCTGTTGAGGCAATACAAAGCTGGCCCATCTTGGGGTAGAGGTCAGAGATAATGTGCTGGTTGAAGTAAAGATGCTGCTGGCTTTTAGTGCTTAGGGAGTTGTTAACAGTTCAGCTGTCAGAGGATCTTCAGCGAGGGCCTTGTAACTGTTCCAGTCAGACACAGGCTGATTTGTACTACTCCTGATGAGCAGGTGTAAGCCTTCACTCCTAATGCTTTGTTATCCCCACTCCTGTGGGGAAGCACCCACAGAGACATGCAGTAAATGTACATAAATTGCCCTCTTAATTTACAGTGGGCTGTCTGTTCTTGAACACACAAGTGTCAGTGATCATTCCATCAGTCTTAGAAATGGTTATCTGGTGATACTACAGAGAAAAGTCACAAAACTATGCCTACAGTGCTAAAGTGTCTGGAATGCAGGATTCTGTGATGTCTTAAGTTATGAGCTTATTGACACTGGTTGATCTTCAGGAAATAAAAGTAGCCTTGAAGTGGGAAGCTTAGAGGCAAAAGAAGGAAATCCTCAGAGCAGCTTATATTTCAGTGTTGTGTTGTTGGTTGGTTCTTGTAGGCAAGACATGCTGTGACAGCTCTCCATAAATAACTTCCTGCCTGTAGGTCATAATGGTGTTACTGTAAAATGCTCTCATAGCCTTCACTGTGCATTTTGGTAACTTTTCTTTGTAACATCATTTGGGAGAATGTGTTTCCAGGAGAATGTTAGCTCTTTCAGTCAGAAACACTTGGTTAATAGAAAAAGACAAAGGTAAGGGGAAGGCAGTTTCAATCAGAAGCAACATGTTGAAGTAATAGATCTGTTTTTAAGAGCAGTGGAGCAGTGGTATCAACTGTACTGCATGTCTGACAGGCCTTTGGGAATGTTTGGGGGGGTTCTGATTAAACCTCTAAACTGTGTGTTTATTGCTCTTAGCACAGTTGATCAAAGCAAAGCTGAAACCTGGGGCCTGTAAACTGCAATGCTAGTGGTTCCTTTCAGCATTCCATGAGGATGTGCAGTGTTGGGTCTTCAGCAGTTACATAAACACTCAGATAGGCTCAGAGAGCAAAGTATTTTAAGAACAGCTTTGTCTGGCTCTTGGCTGGCTGTGTATGCAAACAGAACTGTGTTGCATAGGTGATGTTTGATAATACTGTCTTAACATTAAAGGAAAGAAAGTGCTTAAAAGCCTTTTTTTGCTTTCTTTTCTTTGGGAAATCTTCCAGTAAATGATAGTTTTAAGTGGTATCAGGGGATAAATTAAAAAAAAAATGTCAGTGTTGTTATTTGTAAGTATTGTACTAGTGTAATCTAATACAGTCTGTTTTGTAGTCTTGTAACTTAGAACTACCTCCAGGGAGTTATCCCTTAGGCTTGAAAGCTACAGTCAATGGACCAGAGTGGTGTTGATCTCAGAATCAGGCTCTGAATGTATTTTGCATCTTTGTTTATATAAAGATTTTTACAACTTCTTTTCTTTTCTTTTCTTTCTTTTTTTTTTTTTATTCATGACCAGGAATGTTTTAGCAAGTGCATCTGCTGACAATACTGTGATTCTGTGGGACATGGCTGTGGGTAAGCCAGCAGCCAGCCTGATGCTGCATACAGACAAGGTTTGTAATACTTGAGGTGTTTCTTCTGCTGTAAAGTGCAGTTGAAAAATCACTGCAGTTTTTAATGTGCTGCTTAGTAGTGAGCCCTTGGAACAACAGTCCTGTGATTTTTCCAGTGACTGCAGAATTCTTTTGATTTATGAATTAGCTGCTTTACAAACAATACTGCATTTCCTTTGAAAAATATTATTTAACTTATCCTGTAAAAAGTTTGAAAAAAAAAATTACAGCAGTTTTTGCAGTGCCTTTTGTGTGAAAGCCCTGATGGTTGGGAATCTAATATTGCTGCTATCAGCTGCCAGAAACAGATCTGTGAGCACAGGTCAGACTGTAGCTTAAGGAAACAATGAGTATCACTTACAGTTTGTTCTAGGTAAGGAATAAATGATACTAAAATGCAGTAGTGATGGATATTTAAACAATTAATTAATCTCATGGTAATTAAAATATGATAGGTACTAATAGCTATAATCTTATTTAGCTGTCAGCGAAGTCACTGCCCTTGACAAACTGATGGGTTGGTTTTTTTGCTGACATCTGCCTTTTTCCTCTGGAAGCAGCTGTTCTTTTACCCCTTCCAGATTATTTTTTTTTTGTCTAGGGCAGGAAGAGGACATGTGGTTCTGTTCAGTTAAATTATATTGGAAAAGATCATGTTTCTGGTGGATAGGGGTGTTTGGAATCAAAATTTCTTGCACTGTTTTATGAGAAATCTGAGTAGCAACAAGCTTAAGAGGAGAGGGCTTGGGGGAAATGTGCTGGTTTTGGGGGGGAGGGAGTGTGCTCTGTTTGTTCAGAGAGTTTGTGTGTGTGTGCCTTTTGTCTTAGTGCTTATTAGAAACAATCTTCTGTTCTCTAGGTCCAGACACTGCAGTTTCATCCGTTTGAAACTCAGACCCTCATTTCTGGATCTTATGATAGGTAAGTCAGGGTAATATTTTTGGCTGTTGCACACAGGGAGGGTATTAGTCTTGAATTAATCCCATGTTACCTCATGTTTTCTTCTTTATTTGTGTGTAACTGTGCCAAATTTGGATAATGTGGTTTTTTTGGTTGGTTGGTTTTGTTTCCAGCAAGGGAGTCAGGTTTGTATGTGTCCAGAATAGTGTTTTCCTTACCAGTTACTCAGGACCAAATCTTTAACCAACTGATTAGTTAAAAAAACTAACCAAATCTTTAACCATCTGGACTGACACTTTCTGTGCCAGGTGTCTGCTCCAGACTGAGCTTATTTCTTTGTTTGGCCTTGTGGCATTTTCTGGATCAGGCCATCTGCTGTGATTGCAGCCTGGAGATGCTATGAAATGTTTTGTGTCTGCACACTCGGACTAGTTCTGTAACTGGCAGTTCTTATAAACCCTGCCAACCAAAAAACCTTTTGTTCTCCTATCTCATAGGGGTAACTCCATAATTTTGTTCTGTAACCCTGATTTTGTTAGAGTTGGGTTTTTTTATTATTATTATTCTACTTCCAAGACTTTGCTCTTTGTGTGTTAAAATATTTATAGAATTGTCAATCTTGAGCCAGGCTTTTTTGGTTCTCTGGCTTCTACTATGCTTTTCTACATCTGCTTAAGTGAAAGTATTGGAGAAAAAAAACTTTTATTGTTGTTAGGAACCTGCTACTGTCCACTTTAGTCCCTCTTGACATCCTTCAATAAAATGAAGAAAAAAATCCAAGCACTGAGACAGCTGCTTGAGCCCTTTAATACCATGGACACCTATAAAGCAGCACAACATCTATAAACTCACAGGCTGCCTCTGGGGATTCTTCCTGTAAAGCCTTATGGGACCACAGGCTATTCAGTGACTCTTGGCAGATGCCTCCATAAGCTGGAAATTAGACCATTAAAAATTGCATATGCACTAAAGCTGCTGGTGTAAGATGCCTAGTAAAAGAGCTGAGTAACCTGGATCACATTTCTTTGGCTTTAATTGTAGGATAGAGTGGGAGTAGGTTACCCTGTGGATATTGATTGCAGTGAGACATTGTGGCAGTGATGTCATCACTTCTTTCTTGCATTGCATCCAGGACTTTTCTGTGTTGGGACAGATTCTGTTGCCACTGGGCTGAGCACAAGCCTGCAAAGAATCCCAGAGGGCCCAGTAACTCCCATCTGCTTTTTCTCCTTTTTGGAGTAGCATTTTCCTGGCCACTTTTCCTGCCATTCGTAAAGGCATATTTGAAAACGTTTATGTATGAGTCATAAACTGATTTCTTCATACATTACTTTTGGAACAGTTGTCACTTGACTTTACTGATGTCTGATCCTAATTAAGTCAGATATTTGCATAATTATGGTCTTGTATTTGATAAATATCTTGGGTATTGAGTAGATTGAAGCTGTCTTAATTTCAGTGGAATGGCTGTTTGTAACAGGATGAAACTTGGAAGCGTATGGGAAATGCTTATCTGAGAAGTTCTCATCTGTTACTGAGCTGGAAGACTTAATTAGTGAAGTTCTTTCGATTTTAATTTTTAAATTCTAGTCTACGTGGGCCTTCTGTAGGTGCCAGTGGCAAAACAAGCTTCATAAAGTGTTCTTCCCGTTTCTTGGGGTTGTTTTTTGTTTGGTGGGGTTGGGTTTTTTTAATTTCCAGTCTCTTTTTTCCCACAGATCAGCTGTGCTGTACGACTGCAGAAACCCACAGGAGAACCATCGAATATGGCGGTTCAGTGGTCAGGTTGAAAGAGTGACTTGGAATCATTTTTCACCTTGTCATTTCTTGGTGAGTACATGCTCTTCTGTTCTTGAGCTGCTGACATTTCATTTGGCATCTGTCTTTGTGCTTTTCATGTTTCTGATTCGTACAGTAGAGCTGATGGAGAGTTGGGCTGCTGGTGTGGTAGATTTTTAAAGTTCAGTGTGTGGTAGGATGGTTTTAGGTAGTTTTTAAGACTTGGTATCTTAATTGTGACAGTGGAAAAGCAGTTGATTGTGTTTCATTCCAGAGGTCTTTGCTGTGTTGTTACAGTGCTCAGTGGCAGGGATGTATCTTGCTTTGCACATTGCTGCTGTATTTCATGTAAGGAGGCAGTTGCAGCTGAGAAGTAGCTAATTAGAACTGAGATCCTGAATCAAAGACTCACAGGATAGTTTTGGTTGGAAGGGACCTTTATAAAGACCATTCAGTTCCAACCTCCCGTGCCACAGACAGGGACACCTTCCACTAGATTGTTCATAGCCCCACGCAGCCTGGTCGTGAACACTTGCAGTGGTGGGAGACCCACAACTTCTCTGGTGATCTCACCACCCTCACAGTGAATCAGAGAACATTAGAATTATTAATTCAGTGTTTGAAATCGGCGCTAGAGAGCACTGCCCTCCGCTGCCCTCCCAGCTGCTATAGAGTGAAAATACCTCCGTTTTCTTGAGGTTTTGGTAATAAAATTTATATCATAATTTAAAAATCCCAGATGTCTTTTGTCTCAATGGCTGTCTGATTCTCTGGTACTTTGTGTTTATAGCCAACAAAACGAGTTGCTCCGTTCTGCTGGGTTTATGATGTAGATCTCTCTCAGTACAATCATGGCTTGGCTTAGGACAGAGCTATTAAGTAGCCACTGGATGGCTTCAAAGCCTTTGACCTGACAAGAGGCTAAAGGTTCTGTACTTCATTGCCTAACTTAAGAGCCAATGTTAGTTGCAACCATCTTCAAAATACAATTTCAGGAATTTCATAGGATTAAGACTTCTATGTAAGCAGCAGAGTTTAGGTGCTCCACCAGCTGGGTGGAGCCTGACTTGGGGGATGCAGACCTGTGTACACTGTATACGTGCCCTACCAAGAAGTAGTGTAAGCCTGTCCCAAATCATAGGGATTTACCAGAAGGTGGGGTTATTTCCTAGGAGCTCTTTTCCAGGTGAGTGAGTCTGGTTGGTTGGTTTTAAACTGCTGTGGTTTCCTCAGGCAAGCACAGAGGATGGCTTTGTGTACTGTCTGGATGCTCGTTCTGATAAGCCGCTGTTCACTCTGAAGGCTCACGATGAAGAGGTGTCAGGTAAATCCTCTGTGTGTTGTGTTTGTCCCCACTGGTGAGGCACACGTGGAAGGTCTCTTTAACTGATAGGACTGAGGTGATAGTGATTCCTTGCTTAACAAATCAGAGTTGTGCATACTGAGTAGCCAGTGCATGGAACAGTTCTCTGCTGAGAAGCCACTGTAAGTGGAGTATTCTGACACGTGAAGTTTTCTCAGTGAATGCCATGAATAAGCACTTCAGAACAGATCTGTCCACTTGGGACACTCTCCCTGTGGTTTTTTGGGTGAAGAATAAAAAAAGCTTTGGAATCTGGTCCAGGAATATGAACAAAGTTTACCTGCTGTCATTTGCTCCAGAGATTATTTAAGTATGGCGCATGGGAGGGTTTTCACACTGCCTCCTGTGGGCTACTTTCATTAGTATTAATTAATCAGTGTAGGAGCTTCTGCAAAACAACTTGAAGCAGTTGATTAAGTGTCTAAAGTGAGATCCTATGAATATACCTCATGGTCTTGAATAGCAAAAGAGATGGTCTTTGGCAAATGAAGAAAACTGCCAGGAGAAGCCAGATGATGTGAATTAAGCAGCAGAGCAGCAGCATCTTTACACTGTTACATTTGTTAGCGTGAGAGGCAAAGTAGGCTCACGTGGAGTCACTTTGCTCTCTACAGGGAGCAGTGGCTGCATGAACCTTTCATTAGTGCTTTGCTGCTTTGTGCTGGAGCAGAGCTTGGTGTGAGAAGAATATTTGGTTTGTTCTTACGACTGTTTCAAAATCTATCATCTCTTTGAAACGGTGATTAGGTGCTGCTCTCACACTGCCGCATTCTTAATCTTCCAGGGCTACAGCTGAGCAGCCAGATCAAAGGATGCCTCGTGACATCATCTGCTGACAAATATGTGAAAATTTGGGATATCCTGGGGGACAGACCAAGTTTAATCCACTCCAGGGATATGAAAATGGTAGAGTAATATTAATTTCTAGATTCCAGAAGGGTATCTATATAAACTATGTCTGCTTATTCTTTTTTTTAATGTTTTCTTTTCTAAATCTTGTTTTACCTAACTTAATTAGGGAAAAAAAAAAGTGCATCATTCTCCTTACGCTGCAGTGTTCAACATGCACTTGGCAGACTGCTTCAGAGCCTCAGACCTGAACACCAGACACAATATTCTGAGTAAACCTATAGGTGCTCTGAGGTGTACCTGGCACGTTCGAGACAAAAATGTGATTTACTCTATGTAATTAGCAGCTCTTGACTCTAATTTTGTGTCTTTACAAATTAAGTTTCAGGAAACTTAGCTTACATTTGTTAAAACTTGCACAGTCAAAGTATTTCCAGGTGACAAATTGATTTTAGGATTTTATTTTTTTTCTAATTCTTTTTCTTCCTCCCACTTCCAGGGAGTTCTCTTCTGTACAGCTTGCTGCCCTGACTTCCCTTTTGTTTTTGCCTTTGGAGGGGAGAGAGAAGGGCTGCGTGTTTGGGATATCAGCAAGATTTCTGCAGGTAACATTCTTATTTCTTTGAACTTTGTGTTTTTCCTCTTGCCCCCAGGGTTTATTTGTATATTCTGTAATGTGTTGTGGCTCTGGAAGGTTAATGTCTTTCAGTACCCAAGCCTGCATGTGTTCACGGTTTCAAACAGTTGATTTTTTTCCCCCTGAATTGAAGAACTGTGTTTGCCACACAATTTGTTTTCTTGTATTGAAGTGCAGTACATGAGTTCTGTGTAATTTTTCTTAATGCTCCTGGTGTAATGAAGTATCACATTTCAGAGTACTTGTAGGAATCAAAGTGAGGACTTGTTTTGATGAGTTGTCGTAGCTACATGTAGCTTAATGGCATGAATTTTTGGAGGGAGCTTTTAAGAGCTTGGTGGAAACCAGAGAGACTAAAACCAGAAATAAATTATTTAAACTTAACGTTTTGGCCTACAAAACACATCCATTTCACAGTGCTTTACACACAAGAAACCTCTAGAGATGTTCTGGGGAGAGTAACAGGACTTGTAATTTAAGTATCGTAGGCATGAGATTGTTCTGACATGTAAGCTTCAGTTCGCTGCTCTGGGTAAGGGAAAATGCTTTGAAAATGCACCAGGTAAGGATTTCTGTTCCATTCTGTGATGCTTACCATGCTATACTCTTGTCTCTGTGAGAGTAACACGCAAGCAATCCCTTGTCTGTGTTGCAGTGAGTGAAGTTTTTGGAAACAGAGAGAGACTTGCTGTGGCTAGCGTCAGCTCCGCGGCTGGCAGCTCCACGGCTGGCAGTAGCAGCAACACCTCAGAGACAGCAATGGAATCGTGATGGACCAAATACCAACCAAATCAAAGTAATCAATGGGACTACAACTGATGAGTGTTCTCTGTTTGGGAAGAATTCACAGAAATTACCGGTGTCTTGCAATCTGCAGGCTGCTTCATCTCGGACGAAGGAACATGGTGATGTAGTTAAGCTCAGAGTCAGCACTTTCTAAGTTCCTGCCTTTATCACTGGCTTTGAAATACTAAATCACTTGCTGCTGCCCGAGATGGTGAGGATCTCTGAAAGAGAGGCTACTACATGTAAAGCTGATACGTGAAAGAGTCACTGGACTCTTATGCCATAAGTTTGCAACTACCTTCAAAGGGCATAAGGCAAACCAGTCCAGACAGCAGTTGTGTAATAAATACACAAAACCTGAATGCCATGACAACTGAAAACAGGTAATTTAGCCTTGTTCCAGATTTCTAATAGATTGTAAAAATTCTTCTATGTAACCTATTTAAGTCTTCTTGGGTATTTCTTGGGCAATAAGGCGGAGACCCCAAGTAGAATCTTGGGCTGTATTTTTAACACCTCAGGTCACCAATATCAAGCCAGAAATACCCGAGTTCTATCCCACCAAGATATTTTTGTTTTCCCTGGTTCCACAGCAGCTGAAGCTTGCTGATGCTGCCTGTGGCTTGGGTTTTTCTCTTGAGCTCCAACTGTAACATATACAAAGAGAATAAGGAGCTGTTACTCAGGAGAGGATGAGAGGCTGTCAGGACACAAAGCAAGGGTCAGGGTCTCAGCTGATCACTGTCGCTGATTAAAGTCTGTTATGTACTCTCAGTCTTAACTCCTCCCAGGCTTTACTGCCTGAAACCCAAAGACATTTTGAGGATCAGAGACCACTGACTTAGAACACCTCATTTACAGCATTGAGAACCTAGTCAAGAAATGTGACTCCATTTCCTCACGTTTAGCATGAACATCCAGGTGCCTTACCCCAGGCCAGAAGTTAAATGATGATACTCTTAACTTCTGGTGAAGTGCTTCCTTTTCCACACACTCAAGCTGTTAAACTGCTGCTGCTGCTAAAATACCCTGGGTATCAAAACAGCTCTCATGTCAGTACATGCAGTTGGCAAGATCTTGACCCTGTTTTCCACTCTGACTGTAGCTAGTAGCTGTCATCTCACTGCGGTAAAGCAGATGAATTGTACCAGTACCAACTGCATATAGGGAAAAGGTGGAGCTGTAGATTTTGTTCTCATGCCTTGAAGTGGCTGCTTCTAAATCCAATTCAGCTGTTTCTAGAATCTGGTGACAGGTGTTTAACGTGGCTCTGCAGGATTTGTTGGGATTCCTGCCTCAATCCTTTCTCTGCCAAGCAATAGTGACCAATGTGTCAACAACAAATGAGCAACTGCTTTTGGCAGCTTAAGAAGGTGAAAGCACCAGAGCCACCTCTAGAGGTTCAAGTGCTCTCTGATAAAAAGCTGCAAGTTTGAAATAAATGGTTCAAAGCTGTCATTTGAAATGAATAGTTTGTGTTAAGTTCTCTGAGAGCAGTAATTTCTGATGTCACTGGCACTGCAGCTCTAGAGGTTGCTTTTTGTTACTGTAAGCAACACCTCTTTCCCTTGACTAGAACATCCCTAAACATTCTTTCTGGAGCTTTTTTGGTCACATACTGTGATGTCTGAGGACAAGCATTATGCATTTTTCAAGTCTGACTAAGCTCTCCAGGAAATGAATGCACAGGGAGAGGTACAGCAGAACTTAGGCCATTCAGAGCAGTAACTGGAGCCTCTTTCACAAGGGACCTTCACCTACCTTGTCACACAACAGCTCAATGTTTTTCAGCACAGCCCGAGGAGCCATGCAGCAAATCTACAAGGTGTAAAGACAAGGTCTTAGCTGCCCCTGTTCCTGCAGGTGCTCCCTTTCCCAGGAAAGCTTGGAAAAGTGGTGTTATTTAACATTATCAGAAATAGGAAGCTTTTTTTTTTTCCCCAGAATGTGTAAATATTTAAAAGGAACACTAGAAAAGAGCCACATTTTTATTTTTTTTAAAACAACAGAATGAGATACAGCTTCATTCCATAAATAGTATTAGCAGCAAGCCCTCCTGTCACTCTAGGTGGTAAAAGGTTTACAGCACAAGAAGTCACAGATACTGTAAACACTGATCATCTGTAAGCCTCTGCCTTACTGAGTCTGTACAGTCTTATCTCTTCACCTGCTTTCATGTTCTAGGGAAGTAGATTGAGAAGAGGCAGTAACTTCCCCAAAAGCCAGTATTTGATGGTACATAGTGGGGTAGTTACTTTGGCTGCAAATGCCCGTTTCACTGGCTTTTTTTAACCACAGCTTTTACTAATTTTAGATGGCAACTTGGCCATTGACAGTCTTTGTGCCACACTACATCTTTCAGTTAAAAAGAAAAATGCATCAACTGCCACCACCATTTTTTTCTGTTTGTTTGCTTCACTTACTGTTCTGGCTTTGGCAGTTAAGGACAGTTGGCTTACAGGTCACTGCCGTCCACTACATCTCTGGCTTGTGGCTCTTAACTCAAAGGTCTGTGCAAGGTGTGACATAGATCCCAGCACTGGATGGATTCATCTGAGTGATTTGGAAACCAAGTATGCACAGTGTGTGTGAAAAAAATCTCCTTGCCTCATATTTCCTTCTTAGTAGCTCCTGACTTGTACATCCAGGCTCCATTCTCATTCAGTGTTCTGGCTACAGAGTTTACTAAGCGATGGTGGTGTGCAGACCAAACAGAAGAAAACTCCTTATTTGTCATAAGCTGTTGACTGGGGAAACAAGGCAAAGCTGGGGTTTTTCCTTTCCCAGTTGCAACATCTAAGAAAATTTCCTCTCTTCATTTGTGTCCAGAGAGGGCATCACCTGTTGAATAGACTCCATTGTTAATCCTACAGTCTTCAGTCCTCACTGAGTCTATTAATTCCTCCTCTGAATCCTCCTCCTCTTCCTCCTCTGGGGCTGACAGGCTGGATGTGGGGCCTTTACATATTTTTAAGTGGCGAGTGAGGTGATATTTGGTTAGATAAGCCTTGGAGCATTTTTCACAGACATAGTCCCTCTTTCCTTCATGTGAATTGAGATGCTTCTTCAGGTGGTTTGTCCTCAAAAACAGCTTGTCACACTTGGGGCATTTGATCTGCCGTTCTCTGCAAGACATGAAAAAGTTACAGTCTGCTCCTGCCGTAAGGCTGCTGGTCCTGTGTGAAGTAGTGGAGCAGTGGTGACAAAGAGGAGAAGCAGACCAGAAATAACAGCACTGTTACATCACTGAAGTGCAACTACTGCTCAGTTTTCTTTCACACAGTGTGTACACAAAGCCCCACTTCTCTCCCTCCCCAACATCACTGGCAAAAGTCTGGCTCTTTGGATTAAACGCCACCACCTTGCAACTGTGGAAGAAAGAATTTCTACAAGGGGTTGGTTTGGTTGGGTTTTATTTAAAGTAAGAAATAGCAAGCTCTGGTTAAGCTCCACATTTTTGGCAAGGGCAGAGATGCTGCCATGATGGAAAGCTCAGAATCCCTCCTTTCCAGCCAGCATAAATGGGTGTGGGGAAAGAAAAAACAGAACCTAAAAACTTAACAGAAAGCTAAGTGTTAACAACCCTCTGTGAAAGCTAAGCAGAAGCTTACCAGACTGCAGCAGTCATTCTGTGGATGATTGCAAAATGCCTCCCAGCAGTACTGCTCCTGCCTCAGGCCTTAAGGACAAGCAGCAAAGCAACTCTGTCTGTCTACCTCTCTCACTCGTGCTAGCTGCACTATGGTGTCTCCTAGGCAGCATGACAGAAGCAGCAATAGATTCCAAGTGAGTACAAGAACCAGATGCTGAAAACAAAATAGGCAGAGGGACTAGCTTTGGGCAAGCAGCCTTTAAGGGAAGGCCTTGGATTAGGAGAAATTAAAACAAGATGGAGAAATTAAAAAACTTAGGAGGAAGTTCTTTACAGTGAGGGTGGTGAGGCACTGGAACAGGTTGCCCAGGGAGGTTGTGGATGCTCCCTCCCTGGAGGTGTTCAAGGCCAGATTGGATGAGGCCTTAAGTAACCTGTACTAGTGGGAGGTGTCCCTGCCTATGGCAGGGGGTTGGAACTAGATGATCCTTGAGGTCCCTTCCAACCTTACCATTCTATGATTCTATGATTCTATAAATTCTCAGAGCAAAAAGAAAAACTGGACCTGGCTGAGGGCCTGGGCAAGACCTGTAGATAACTGGAGGACCTGGGAGTGGGGATCTGCCCTGACCATGGGCATCTCCCTGCAGGAGAAGCAGATTACTCAAACGCATGAATGAGACCAGCAGGGAGGAAAAATTTGGGAATGGCTGCACCCCTCCACCGGCACAAACTGAGAGGGAGATTTCATTAACAAGCTGAGAATAGCATTGAGGAATTTAAAATTCTTCACAGTCACACTGGGACATCAAAACAGTTGTCAGCAGAGAACAGCCTCCTCTCCAAAATGAGGAGCACTCCAGAATGCCATTTCCCGAGGCAAGGTGCACGACTGAAATTGACCGTGCCATTAAAATACTGCTAGCACTAGAACAGGGCAATTTCAGCCAGGAATTTGTCCAGGCTGACTTCTCTCATTTTGGAGAATGAACCTCCACTCCCTAGGCCAAACTGTTTGCAAACTGGAGACTCTCCCCTGGGTTGTTCAGCTTCGCTGTTGATGGCACTGGGCAGCCCAGCCCGCGCGGAGAGCTGACTTACTGTGTGTGTGTGAGGACGTGCTGCTTGAGGTCCTGCCTCCGCATGAAGAGCTTCTCGCAGTAGTCGCACTTGAGGTTCTTCTCGCCGGTGTGGATGACCATGTGCGATTCCAGGTGAGCCTTCTGCGTGAAGGACTTGTCACAGAGGGTACAGCGGTAATTCTTCTGACCTGGGTTACAAACGGACACCCACAGCTGACAGGCAGCCTTCCAAAAAGGACAGTAAGGAAACGAGCCTGACCACTTCTGCAAAACAAAATTCTACCTTCTTAGTGAACAGGCATCACAGAATTGTTTTGGTTGGAAAAGACCTCTACAATCATTGAGTCCATCAACCTAACACCGCCGTGGCCCTTAAACCACATCCACATTTCTTAACACCGCCAGGGATGGTGACCCCACCACCTCCCTGAGTAACCTCTTCCAATGCCTGACCACTCCTGCAGGAAAGATGTTTTCCTAATATCCAACCTAAACCTCCCCTGGGACAATTCCAGGCCATTTCCTCTCATCCTGACACTAGAGAGAAGAGACCGCTCCCACCTCATTACAACTTCCTTTCAGGTAGCTGTAGAGAGCAAAGAGCTCTCCCCTCAACCTTCTTTCCCTTAGGCTAAACAATCCCAGTTCCCTCAGCCATTCTCTTAAGGCTTGCTCTCTAGACCTTTCACCAGCTTCGTTGTCCTTCTCTGGACAGGCTTCAGCACAGCAATGTCCTTCTTGTAGTGAGAGGCCCAACACTGAACAGAGTATTCCTCCTGCAGTTCCTCTAGACCCAGCATAAAGACCTACCTAGTTACAGTCTAGTTTTAGCTATGCTTTTGCATCTGACAATCTCGTTCCCAAAGCTTTTCATCCCCTACCCTGTGCCCCCAAGCCAAAAAAAAATCTACTTCATACTATTATTTTTAACCACTGATTCCTGTGTGTGTTGCCCAGTTCTGCATTTTGCCTTCTAAACAACACCTTTGATTTCTTCTCCTCCAGTGGTTGTGGTCAGTTGGCCTTCCTTGGAAGGTAAGACTTTCTGCTTCTTGTCTACACCCACTCTGCCTCCCTGTTCTGCATATGAAAACTGTAGCAGCAGCAGACTTGGAAATTTTCCAGCAGAGAGATTCAGGCAAACACTTAGTAAGACCAGGCTTATCCAAGAGGAATTATTGAATAAAAATAATGATATCCTCCTTTTTAATAGTAACCATGGTAGCCATCTAGATACTGCAGATTAGTACAGCCCCATCTCCACTGATTTCCCACAGGAACTGTATCTGATGCCTTACTGGAGCCCAACCACACTTGACTCACTGCATTACCTTTGTCTAGAAAGACAACTCTTATCTAACACACAGAGGTACAAAGCTCACTGGTTTTTTCGTAAATTCTATGTTTTAGCCTATTTTTCCACTTACCTGTAGTTCTTCCATTATTCTTTGCCAGAAATGGTTCAGGGCCCCTGCACACCATTGAATTCAGACTACATTTGACTACCACTCGCATCAGTGAGCGTTTTGTGGTCTTGTATGTTACATTTGTACTTGATCAGTTTATTAAAACTCATCACTACTGAGCCCACAGCTAGTTTGGCTTGACTCAAGTGCACCAAATTCCCAGTTTTATTCCCTTTCCAGCTTTGAGATTTGCATTCTGTGATTCCCAATAGCTGTTTCAACCTTATTGAAGGAAAAAAAAAAAAAAAAAAAAAGCTGAAAAAAAGCACTAATATCCACACTGGCCTGTACTTGATGTTCCTCTCCCCTGTCCTCACTCTTTGTTGAATCCATACCTTTTCCTATTTTCTCTCTTACACAGTTGAAAAAGTCTTTCACCATTCTGGTTTCCCTAAAAAGGTCACTTTCACTGATTGGCTCAGACTTCTCCCTTTATTCCCCAGAGCTTCTAATGATAGCCAAATGCCCACAGAAGGCAACAGCATGTTCAGAATCAAGTTCTGATGAGTGACAAAGACCCACATCAGTCTGACCACAGTGTCATCAATTTCAATCTTTACCCATTTCCTTCAGATGGAAAACAATTTAAGTAGGAAAGCAGGGAAAGATCTCAGCTGTGTGTTTAAATGGACAACTATCTACATTACAAGCTCTCAAACCCAGTTAAATCTTATTTTATCATAGCTGCTAGCACTGGATTTCTGTCTCCCAGACAGAGACCAACACTTCTGAATTGTAATCGACTTCAACTCGTCAAATACTCTTTTGGACATGGCACAGTAAATCAGAACACAGGTCTACATACTGTTCTGTGAGCATCACTGAACCCAGCACAGCCTCTCCCACACCAACCAGTGTTCTCTCGGGCAGTGCCTCCACACTAGCCAGGGTCAGCATGGACTAGAGATCGATTTAGACTGGACACAAAGGAGGTGTTTTTACAGTAAGGGTGGTGTGACACTGAAACAGGTTGCCCAGAGAAGTTGTGGATATCCCATCACTGGAAGAGTTCAATATCAGACTGGATAGGCCTTTGAGTAACCTGATCTAGTGAAAGATGTCCCTGCCCAGGGATGATTTTTAAAGGTCCCTTTCAACCCAAAACATTCTATGATTCTAAGAGTTTACATTTATGGACACAAGCTATCCCAACTGGCCAAGGAATCAGAGAGAACAGGTCCTGCCCCAGTGTTTTACTAACACAGGCACCTCCATAAAGTGCCCAACATTTACCTGTGTGGATCTTGAGGTGTGTCCGTAGGTTGCTAGGATCACTGAAAGCTTTGCTGCAGAAATCACACTTGTGTGGCTTCATGCCCATATGCCCCATGAAGTGGACGTGGAGCTTGGAAGGGGAGATAAAAGCCTGGGGGCACATGGAGCATTTCCACTTCCTTTCCTTGCTGTGGCCTGGCCCGTGGCTGCTGCTGTGCCCCTGGCTGGGGAGGTGGTTGTGCATATGGCTGCTCAGATGGGCCTTGAAGTCGGCATAGGAAGCGCACTCCTTTCCGCAGTGGCAGATGTGTATGTCCGGATGTTCGGGGACACCTTTGGCACAAAAGCATCACTTTCAATGAGGCACAGCAATGTCCAGCAGAGCGTGAGCATGATCCACAATAACACTTTGTGGTTGCAAAGGCAGTTGCAGAGACTTTCACCCTCACTCCTTTCAGCTCTGGTGCTTGCCTTTCAGCTTTAAAGGTAAGCCAGTTCAATGTTGGGGGCAGAGCTAACATTGTAACGGTTCTGAACACACCTCCACCAAACTTAAAGTTATGACAACTAAAGTTGGGGAAGGATAGGAACATCTTCAGTAGAAAAGCTGCCTTAGCAGCAGATGGATGGAGAGAAGGAAAACAATGTTTTTTCTTTGAAACTGCCATCTTTTACTCCTGCTCAGTGGAACTAGATAGTGAAATCTTTCTTTTAAACAACAAGCACTCCTGTAGTCTTAAAACATAAGAAGAAACTCTGATGTGCACCACTAAGAAGTGAGAAGGCACATCATGCACTCCCAAGTCACAGTGCCCAGAGATGGCACTGAAATGGAGCTCCAGGTAAGTACTTCCTGCAAAGCCAACACAGACACACGGACACCAACACTGACACAGACACACAGCCTTACCAAGCTGTCGTGCATAGTCCCGACTGTAATAAAAGAGAAGCTCATGTTCAGGTGGGATGTCCCGAGAGGTGCAAAAGTAGATTTTTCCATCATGAGGATAAGCTACCAGATTCTGCTCTTCCCGGTTCCTATAGCAATAATGACAGTGACCAAAAAAGCCCTCCAGAAATAAAGGCTTTGAGACAGAAAATAAACAGAAGTAAACTCCTATGGACAGTTGATGAGAGAAGCTCAATGCTTGTCAGCACATAAAAATGTCTGTCACTTATGTGCTTTAATAAAGTAAAGGAAAACTGGACTTTGAGGAACCCATCTGCTCCACTAAACAATACATTTTTCTCACCACTGTTGTATCTTGCTGAGAAAATTATTAATAGACATTGGAGTGGGCTGAGAGAAGAGAGTTTCTCTTAAGAAGCTACAAACACATACATTTTTTTTCATATTAAACCCCCTTAAGAAATACAGAACATGAGGGAGAAATAAATACCATTAAAGTCTTAAAGTGAAATTATCTTCAAATATAACACTTGAAAAGCATTTCCAGATTGTGGTAATTCACCTTCTGAAGCTGAATCTTACATGTTTGTTCCCAGGATCTGCAACCAGCAAAAGCTCTGCCCCACTGCAGTAGGAGATCAAGCACTACCTTCTTCACTCCTGCATAGGGCAGCACTGAAATGATCTGCAGGGGAAACCTAATTTGCATTACAGAGCTATAGGAAAGGTTAAGCTTTCTCAGTGGATCATGTATGGAGCAATACTGAAGCCAGTCTGGGTATTTTTCATTAGAAGCTCCAGTTATTGTCAGCTGCAAGAGCTTGGAACTTGGGCAAAATAACACAGGGACACTTTGTTAAGAAGTATTAAAATGAAAAAGACAACACCATCTTCATAAATGCATCCAAAAGGGACAGGATGGAGGGAAGGCAATAACAAGCTAATAAACAGTAAGCTAATATAAAAAGAACCTGTTTCAAAGCTGCCAGCACCTTTGTTTCTCTTGATCTAAAGTTTTAAAACAGGCTGTCCCACTACAGCATGCATCCTGGTTCCCCTAAACATTCTCCACTGGGTGCTCTGTTTCATTCTCTCCACCAGTCCAAGATGTCTAAATAACTCCTGAACATCCCTTAGTCCTGAATTCATTACCCATCTGCGCAGTCAGTGCAGCAGTGCACATTCTCCAGCACAGCCTCCTAGGAGCCTGCAGCTCAGACTTCAAGCTACTTAGCTCAGTACAGGTGGTTCTCACCTGGCTTTGCGTACAAACATCATCCAGTTACATTCGTTTTCATCAGTTGTAATGATGCAGAACTCCAGGACACCATTGTGATAGATCTACCAGGAAACACAAATGCAGTCTTAGGATGAAGCACAGCAACAAAACAGTGAAAGCCAGCTTCTTTCTTTAAGGGAGTATGTGTTGCTAGAACAAGCCAGGAGGACAGCCCTGTTCTTATTCCTCACTTTTCCCTTCACATAGAAATCTTGAAGTCTCTGCTACCCAGAAGACTAGAAAAACTGTTCATCAGCATCTTTCCCATACATCACCTTTAGCTCCCAGTAGAAATGCATTTGGCTGCTTTTCTTACAAGCCAAGTCTTGTGAATAACAGTATCTGGGCAAGCAGCACATGTTTTATTTATATAGATCAATTTTACTTTCTGAACATGCAATGATGTGAAAAAGAAAGCTTTAAAGCAGCTGTCCTAAAACAAATCATTCACCACCTGGGGGAACCTTCAATAAACAATGATAGAAAACAAACAAATAAGAGCTTCCTGGTAATTTATACACAACCTGTGCTGCAGCTGCACACAAATACTGGAAACTACATATAGGCCTTTACAAGAAAATGCATTAAGAAAGCTCATTGCACTTCAGGATTGACTATCACTATGGTGGCCAGTACGTATTTCCACTCACTCCAAGAAGAATAGTGGGGTGCTGGACCGTGTCCAAAGAAGGGCAACAAAGTTAGTGAAGGTTCTAGAGTACAAGTCTTAAAAAAGAGTGGCAGAGGAAATTCAGCCTGGAAGAAAGGAGGTTCAGGGTAGACATTATTGCTCTCTGCAACTAACCTGAAAGGTTATAGCAAGGTGGGTATCAGTCTCTTTTGCTTAGTAGCAAATGACAGCACAAGAAGAAAAGGCCTCAAGTTGTAGGAGGGGACATTTAGGCTGGATATAAGCAAAACTTTCTTCACTGAGAGCGTTGTCAAGCATTGGAACAAGCTGTCCAGGGAGTGGTGAAGTCACCATCCCTGGAAGTATTTAAAAGATGTATAGAGTGACAAAGTTTAGTGACGACAGAATTTAGTGGGGACACAGAGCTGTAGGAGCAAGTGTAGAGCAGGGCCATAAAGATGATCCAAGGGTTGAAACAGCTCTGTTATGAGGATAGGCTGAGGAAGCTGGGATTGTTCAACCTAGAGAAGAGTAGCCTCTGGGGGGACCCTATAGCTGCTTTCCAGTACCTGAAGGGATCCTAGCTGGAGAGGGACTTTTCATAAGGGTGTCTTTGAACAGGACAAGAGGAAATGTTTTAAGCTGAGGGACAGTAGATTTAGACTGGATCTTAGGAAGTTCTTCAATACAAGGGTGGTGAGGTTCTGCAATAGGCTGTCCAGGGAAGTTGTGGATGCAACCTCCCTGGGGGTATTCAAGTCAGGTTGTATGAGGCCCTGAGCAGTCAAATCTAATCAAGAGGTGTCCCTGCCCATGGCAGGGAAGCTGGAGTAGATGCTCTCTAAGGTCCCTTCTAACCTAAGTCATTCTATGATTCTATGACTTGGTAGCACTAGGTTAACAGTTGACTTTGGTGATCTTAAAGGTCTCTTCCAACGAAACTCTATGATTCTGTGGTACATAAGTCTGCTATGCTGATATTTAAACAAACCACATTGACTTTCAGCAAGGATGATGTTAAAGCTGCTGTGCCATGTTGTGGCTTTCATCAGATACAGGTGAAAGCCACAACAGATAGAGAACTTAACACCAGTCACTGACATTTCTCTTCTAATGTTGCAAGTTTGATATCCTAAGTTATTTGCAGTGTGCCCAATGCTACAGCTATTTTAAATGTTTATTATCTGGGTAGGAAACACTTAAGAGAAGACTCATCAGTGAGCACTCCACATGAACGAATGTGGGCACGTGTGCCCTGCCTCTTTTCAGAGGCTTGTTACCTTGAAGGCTTATGCACAAACAGTTTAAATCCACATAAGGGAGTAGAACAATTTCCTTTTAAGGGAAACGGAGGACACTTGAGGATTCAGGTCCCACTGATGGGAGTGAGATTCTTGAAGTCTGTTCCACATGACATCAATTAGATTTAACATGATAGCAAAGACAGAGCTGTAAGTTTATCAATCACTGAGTGCATTGAAGAGTAATAATTTCATTGGAGACTCTGTGAGTCATAACATCCACTGACCTTCCAGATGTGACTAGCTGCTTTGTCTGTCCATTCAGCCACTTCCAGAGAATGGCTCTGCTGCCCAATCAAAGGTCCAAAACACGTCCTTACGGGGATGGTTTCTCGTGCCCACACACCTATCAGTAGAAGACCAAAATCTGCAGAAATCAATTAGTTAAACAACTAATTGTACATAACAAAAAAGTAGGAGGTTTATGATATAACACTCCATGGGTAATATCTAGCCATAAGATCATCAAAGCTGCTACTTCACAAGTAAAACACATCTAAGGCAGAGACAAGAACCACCACCACCACATGACGCTGTTGGGAGCCGCTTTGTTGTAATTACAAATATTTGTCAAAAGCAAGTAATTTACTTTTCAGTAAGCTGTAGGATAAGCTAGCCACTTGTGCCAATTCAAATCTTCATGGCACCCACTTTCTGCAGAAGCAGAAAATACTTAGTTTCAGTAACTACATTTTGCCTACCTAATCCCCAGGAATTTCCAGAATTGTTGCTGGGCATTGTTAAACAGCTTCTGCATTTCTCCCCAGAGGCAGCTGTATTTCTGTCATGGGCAGAGGGATTCCTGCATGTATATTATTTATTATTAAACACTTATATATATATATATATATATATGCACACATAGTGTACATGAATACACTGAATAGCTTTAAGGAATAAACTGGGAACTAGTGCAGCTTGAAAAGAACAGATGTAATCTACTCTCAACAAGCAGCATCACAAAGCAAGCCAATAATCACATTCTTCTCTAGCCTTCAGATCCTTAAGGTATTGCACTGTACTCTTCAATCTCCAGATGACAATGGCGTGAAACACAGTAACAAGGTCCACATCCAATGACAAGGTCACAGTCTACATGCCAAATGTAAATCGAGAGGGGGGGGGAAAAAGAAGCACTCATGATCAATACTCCAATTAGCATCCAGAAGACCCACTGGTAGCAAATGAAGCTGATGAATGAGCAGACAGAAATCTTCTCCATTATTTCTAACTGTTGTCTTCCCTCAAACTGCAATTACTGTAAAGTTTTCTTATCAAAACTCTTATCTCATCTGTTGAACACATGATAAAAATCAATGCCAGTTCAGTAATACTCTGTGGCAGCACTCCTAGAGACCGTCTGACAGCGGCAGTAACCAGAGGACAAGAAGCTCTTGCACTCTGTAAGCCAGAGTGACTACAGAAGAGGGAACCACCTCTCTGTTGCACTGTCACTTTACCACATTAAAATCTCCGTGGTTTTGGATTTCAGGTTGTTGAGCACATTTTAAACCACTGCACAGAAATGCACAGTCATCTGCTTCTTACCTGCTTCGGCTCCCATGATAGACTGTCGGAGCACGAGCTGCTTAGGGAGAGAAAGCCTGGCTCTGCTCTCTATTGGGGTGTCAGGGACAAAGGTGACGGGCCCGTGATCTGGGCAGTCTGATGGATATGCCTTGTCACACAGTGTGCACCCTGGAGAGAGAGGAAGCAACAAAAGGGATTCAAAATATCCAACCCAAATGGTGCAATACACTTCAGCAGAGTTCCTGCTGAAGGCTGCTTCTATCTGGTTTAACTTGGCTGCTCTACCAGCTTTTATTCAGAAGAAAACGAATCACATTACTACCCTCAGGTGGGCACTGATGTACATCTCACTGTTCCTATACAATTCAGATCAAATACTAGGATCTCCACCTGCCTTCCTGATAGGTAAATCACCTACACTCTGAATTATCTCTACAGGGGTGAACAAACAGTGGGACAGAGTTCATCAAAACTGCTGCAAAACAGATTGCAGTTTCCCCAAAGACTGGTAGTAATGCTGATGATGGAAGAGCTATTTAATTCCTGATCATAAGTGAAACGACCTTCACTGGCAGAAAAATCCAAGCCATACCAAACATTTTGGTATGCCTTTGAAATTTACCAGGTTATGCTTTTGGTTTCTTTATGCTTTTGGTTTCTTTATGCTTTTGAAATTTACCAGGAACAGAAGAGTTTTCTTGCCCTTAGAACCTCAAGAATCTTCACATAAAGGGGCAGTAAGGTCTTCTAATTTTTTTTCTAATTTGAATCCATAAATCCCCTTATCTCCATTTAACTTCAGACATGTGCAGATCTTCATAGCAGCAAAAACCTGACCTCGCTGCTGCTTTTGAAAGGCCCACTGCAATCAGTGCATATAGTACACCTGTATGGGATGCCACTGAATGGAACAAACCCAAAAAACCCAAGAAGAATTAATAACATTACTTCCCGGACCTGTCATTCAGCATAAGTACTGCTGAAAAATAAACCTCTGAAAGGCTGCAGTCTAGTAAATCTGAGAAACAGTACAGCATAAAATACTCTCACCTAGAAAAACTGTATCATTTTAATTCTCTAAATATGGAGCAAGTGGCATCTACTCAGCAACCACCCTTCTCTTAAATTATCCTTCTGAAGACATATGCTCAGCTAATTAAGCAAGATCTCCACAGAGACCTTCCTTGGCCTCTAGGTGGCCCAGCTCCGGTATAAAATACAGAAGGTGGCATAAACAGCAGCTCCATTATCACTTGTTTACAGAGATCTTTAGGGCACTCCATTTCACAGGGTTACAGGATTTTAGGGGTTGGATGGGACCCAAAGAGATCGAGTCCAACCTCCCTACCCCCTACCAGAGCAGGACCATACAGTCTAGCTCAGGTCACACAGAGGAACACATCCAGACAGGCCTTGAAAGGCTCCAGAGAATGAGACTCCACAGCCTCTCTGGGGAGCCTGTTCCAGTGCTCTGTGACCCTTACAGTAAAGAAGTTCCCCCTTGTTTTGAGATGGAACCTCCTGTGCTGCAGCTTCCATCCACTGCTCCTTGTCCTATCCCAGGGAGCAAGTGAGAAGAGCCTGTCCCCTCCTGACACCCAGCCCTCAGAGATTTCACAGAATCATAGCATCAACCAGGTTGGAAAAGACCTATCACCTAACCCTTCTAATTAACTAAACCATGGCACTAAGTGCCTCATCAGCCTTCTTTTAAACACCTCCAGGGATGGTGACTCCACCACCTCTCCAGGCAGCCCATTCCAATGGCAAATCACTCTTTCCATGAAGCATTTATTCCTAATGTCCAGCCTAAACCTGCCCTGGCGCAGTTTGAGACTTGTTCTGTTGCTGGGTGCCTGAGAGGAGAGACCAACCCCACTTGGCTACAACCTCCTTTCAGGTTGTTGTAGACAGCAATGAGGTCTGCCCTGAGCCTCCTCTTCTCCAGGCTGAACACTCCCAGCTCCCTCAGCCTCTCCTCACAGGGCTGTGCTCCAGGCCCCTCAGCAGCCTTTGTGCCCTTCTCTGGACGCGTTCAAGCACTTCAACACCTTTCTTAAATTGAGGTGCCCAGAACTGGACACAGGACTCAAGGTGTGGCCTAACCAGTGCTGAGTACAGGGGCAGAACGACCTCCCTGGTCGTGCTGTCCATAGCATTCCTGAAACAGGCCAGGATGTCGTTGGCCTTTGCCACCTGGGCACACTGCTGGCTCCTGTTCAGCTACTGTCTACCAGTCCTCTGCCTAGCTGCTCTCCAGCCACTCTGTCCCCAGCCTGTAGCACTGCTTGGGCTTGTTGTGGCCAAAGTGCAGAACCCAGCATTTGGCCTTGTTAAAACTCATGGTGTTGGACTGTGCCCATCTATGCAGCCTGTCCAGGCCCCTCTGCAGAGCCCTCCTGCCCTCTAACAGATCAACACATGCTCCCAACTTAGTGCTGTCTGCAAACTTACTGATAGTGGACTCAATTCCCTCATCCAGATCATCAATGGAGATATCAAACAACGCTGATCCCTGGGGCACACCACTAGTGACATAAGACAGGATACCAGAATGTGACCTCATATAAAGTGCAGTTGGAGCAACTACACAATTGCACATAGGAAGGTACTCAGAAAATTATTAGGGAGAGCCTATGTAAGCATTACTTTGTGTATGCAGATGACATGGGAAAGCATAGCAGTGACAACCAGAGAAGCACTATTTGGAACAGGTGGTTTTAAGCATTGTCTAGTACACACTAGTCTGTGGACTAGCCTCAAAAAGAGGCAAAGAGGAAGAAAAGCAAGTTCTAGGCATGTGACTCCTCTGCTTGGAAAGGTTTAAGGATTCATACATCTTTAAGAAGCTGAATAAACCCCTGCATTATAAAGGAACTGAAATATACCATTTCCTTTCTGTTCCTATCCTTGCCAAATAATGAAAAACAAAACACAATAAAACCAAAAGCACCACCACCACCCAAAAGCACACCAAAAAAATCCAACAAAAAATCTAAACAAAACCAAAACCTGGCCAACCAAACAAACCCCCAAAATAAACAAAACCAAAGCAACCTAAACAAACAAAACCCCCAAACCACCTCAGTAATTACTTCTCCAATTTGAGTACCCAGAACTGTAAGCAAAGAAGAGTACACACAAAACATTTAGGGCTACAGAAACAATGTACTTTTTGAACTCCTGGTTATGAACAATGTAAAAAGCTTCAGAAAATGGCCCTGATTCCTGCTTTCTCAGTGAAAAAAACTACCAAGAATTTCTAAACCAGTTCTTCCTCCTTGCTGTAACCTATCTGGACACAAATTCATGTTTCTTTCAGAAGTTTAAAAACCACAATGGAAAGTTAAAAGTTAACCCTCCCCAAGCTAAAGATTTAGTTTGCAAATCATGTGAAAGCACTGGGCATGTAAAAGTCATTTTACACCTTACTAATGGGGAGCATCACATGGGAAACAGGTTAGGAATATTTCAGTGTAGTGACAGTAAGCTGGCACATCAAATCTCATGTAGATAAGTGTTTTCATCAGCAGCATGCTGGATATCATAGTATTTTTAGCATTATTTGTTCAACATTCAATAGATGTTTCTAACAACTTCTTAGTGCATCAACTGTGAAACTCTTCCTCAGGAAGTTGTAAAATCATCATAGTTCTGGTTTATCTGATCTGTTTTATCCTATAGAACAAAAGTTCCAACTCTCATGTATGACTGGACACTTTACACTGATCTACACCTCTCCAATTGCTGCCCAAGGCATTATTTCTCTCTGTTTTGTCAAAAAACGTTCTGCAAGCAAACCTTATTTAAATATTCTGACAGCTGTAGGGCCACATCTCATGCAAGAACATGACCTAGCAATGCTACCACAACAAATAAAACTGAAATTGTAAGCTGGCCTTATACTTTGAGAAGTAAGGCATGCTGCAGGTGGTAATTCAACCTCTGTCTCAGAAATGAGAACTTGGAGAGCAGCCCTGAGGAAAAGGACCTTGGAGTCTGGGTTGATGAAAAGCTCAACATGAGCCTGCAGTGTGCACATGCAGAGAAGCGTGGCCAGCAGGGCAAGGGAGGGGATTCTGCCACTTTACTCTGCTCTTGTCAGACCCCACCTGGAGTCCTGTGTGCAGTTCTGTAGCCCTCAGCACAGGAAGGACATGGAAGTGTTGGAGCGGGTCCAGAGGAGGCCACAAAGATGATCAGAGGGCTGCAGCAGCTCTCCTATGAGCGCAGGCTGAGAGAGTTGGGGCTCTTCAGCCTGGAGGAGGCTTTGAGGGGACCTGATAGTAGCCTTCCAGTATCTGAAGGGGGCCTACAGGAAGGCTGGGGAAGGATTATTTACAAGGTCCTGCAACGACAGGACAAGGAGCAATGGGTTCAAACTGGTAGAGGGGAGATTTAGACTGGATGTTAGGAGGAAGTTCTTTACAGTAAGGGTGGTGAGGCACTGGAACAGGTTGCCCAGGGAGGTTGTGGATGCTCCCTCCCTGGAGGTGCTCAAGGCCAGATTGGATGAGGCCTTGAGTAACCTGTACTAGTGGGAGGTGTCCCTGCCTATGGCAGGGGGTTGGAACTAGATGATCCTTGAGGTCCCTTCCAACCTTACCATTCTATGATTCTATGAACTTCACATCCTTGAACATCACTCCCTGAATGATCACAAGATTGAGAAAGTTCAATGTCCAGTGCTCCTCTCTTCCTGGAAGAGCAACTAACATCTGGACTGAAGTCTTTTGATGAGAACAACTGGAAATATTCAAAATTTCCCTCCCTCTCTGCTGCCTTTTCCAGCAGGTCTTGTTGAGAACAACATTAACGAGGATTCTTTATGGTTTAATAAAAATTTTGCAAAAATCACCATGTCATACTCAATGACTACACCCACTTGATGAAATGTATGGTTTGTGGTGGTGTTTGTTGTATTTTTCAACAAAGCAAGAAGAGGCACTTGTGATATGACTTTTTAAAATGTTGCAAAGGATAGTATCAGCATATCCACAAAAGGCAAGAGGTTCACACAGAACTCAGCTTCCAATCACAAGGCAGCAAGGGAGATGGAAGCACAGAATGACATTAAAACACACTATTATGTCTACTTCCAATTAGTGCCGTTTCAGCATGGTTAATCTGCCGCTGCAGATATAGCCTAGCTTTCATGGACTTGCTAAATAACTACATTCCTTTCACCAGAAATCTACAAAACTAGCAACAAGAGTCCTGTCACCCCACAGCTACATAACAAATCCTGCCCCGACTAAGCAGGAAATGCTCACTTACATATGGTAAATAAGGTTGCCATGTTCTCCTTGTTCGAGTTGGAATCTTCCATTTGCAGAGAGGATGGTACGAAGGCAAGATTGTCTGCAGACACATCCACGTGACTCGGCCCCATGGCTACTTCCTGATTTATGGAAGACACTGCCACCGGCTCAAGGCTGAGGCCCACTTCGTGCAAGGCTACTGAGTCCAGGGAAGCTAGGTTGTGTGAGGTAGAGAGCGCCACGCTCACGGAGTTGGTGCTCATGGCCACAGTATGAATGGAGTCATTTAGTGTGCTGTCCGATATTCCTGTCACACGCCCGGCAATGTGGTCAGGCTCCATGACAACAGGAAGTTCCAAAGTGCTACCATGAATGGGAATGACACTGCCGTGTCCCACAGCGTCTGACGTCAAGTTACTCCCTACCGTGTCTACGGCTAAAGGCTCATGGCTCCGGGAGCCACTGGGGATCTGTGAATGATCACCAGCTACGTCATCCATTGTAAGCTCCTCTGTCATTCCATCGGTAGAGATGGGGCTGGTTACCCTCGAAACGCTCTCCATAGTGATTGTAGTATCCAGTGCTACCTCATGGCTGTCACTGGGATGCAAATTTTGAGCGCCATGCGTGTTCACTGTGCGAGAGTCCATGGAGACAATCCCTGGTTCCAGCCCTACAGTTCCGCCGGGCTGGTAGGGATCTAGAGCTGACGGATTGCTGGAGACTGACAATGCTGGATTGCTATCAACATTCATAGTGTTGGGATGGATGTACTGAGGAGGAGGTCTGTCAGCCAAGTAAGACAAGATACCTGACAGAACAAGAGAGACGACAGAAGAGTGAGATGACATCAGTTTTCAAACAAAAATATCCCATCATTGCAGCACAGTACATTAAGACCTAGATCCTTGAAGAAGCAATCTTTACATTACAAACAAATAAACCTCACTAACTTTAAAACATATCTGAGACAAATAGATAGCTTCCAACCAACAAAGCAAGTCTCCTTTTATTTGTCATGCCCTGAACAATCAAGTTTCCAACAGCATTTAACCTAGGCTCCTCAGTACAAAGACTGAATGTTTCATTCTCAAGAAATAGCTCACAAAGGATGAAGGACTACTGGTGGAATCTAACATTTGATAGTCTTTGCTAGGAGAAGCAGAAACAGTCCTCCAGTTCTTTTTGCTTAGGTATTTAAGTTAAGATTTAACGCTGGCTACTTACTTTCTTTAGTACTAAATGACACAACTGTCCATCCTGGAGATCATGAACCGCAATTCTGAAAGACCAAGATCTTTCAAAAGTATCACGAGTCATCTGCTCTCTTGCCTTACATAAAAGGTTTGGTACTTCTAAAACAACAGTTCAGTTAAATCAGAAACCTGAACATCTTTCCTGGAAGTTCTGGAAAGCTGCTCAACACAAACAACCTTGGAAATTAAGATATAAAGAAACACTAACCTCTATTTACATGCTATCAATGTCTCTTATTGAACAAAGCTACAAAGAAAAAAAAAATTCATTCTTCGGTAGAAACCCGTCAGCACATTTAAGTAAACAGTACTTCCACACAGATTTTGCAGATTCTGCAAGATCTGGCTCAGAACGTTTCTTTTTGACCTTGAAGTCTACAGGCAACTCATTCTGTGAAGGTTTTTAATTTAAACATATCCTTTGTTACAGGGATACATTTATGGATACTCTTTCTGCAGCAAAATCCCATTAAAAATGGCTAAGCAAAGAAACAGGCAATTAAATTTAGGAAGCTGAATTTCTGCATGCAATGCTGTCTTGTGGCTTGAACAAGGAGGATCCTTGAAGGTATTGACAGATGAACCCCTATGGAACACCAGACAAAACATCAGAGTCGGGACATGTTCCTATGTGATTTGCTTTAAGTGATCCTGCTCTGGCAGTGGGGTTAGACTTAATGATTTTCAGAGGTCACTTCCAACCCCTACCATTCTGTGATTCTGCGACTAGAAACAAAACAAGCCCTCATTTCTGCATAAGTTGTATTTGCCATTCTTCTGAAATGCAACAAATGCACTGTCTCCCCCTCTGCTCTTTGCCCACAAAATGGGCAGGTATGTAATGTAGTAAGAAAGGTTACTCCTATGTAGTTAGTTGGCAAGTTCAGCCACTAGTCCACAGGTAGTGGGATGAGATCTGAGGGTGCTGTATTTCTTTTTCTAACTTAGTTTGAAACAACAATGCTCACTGCTGACTCTGAAAGAAATTTATCTAAGTCCTTCCACCCTGTCAATCTCAGCTATGAGGACTGTATTTAAAGCTGGAATTTCTGTGTCTTCATATACTAACATGTAAACTTACACATTTATACTTTAAAACACGTGAAAGAGAGATCAAGATAGAAATCAGTATGTTAGGCCTTTGGAAATCCACCCTGAACAAAAAATTAAGAAAAATTATGCCATGGGCTATATGGGTGAGAAAGAACCCAAACTCCTCAGCTGATGGCTTGTTCTTTTTGAGCTTTGAACTACTGTAACCTACTATTATGCACATATTAAGTACTGCTTTGGACTACAGGACAAAAGAAAAAAAAGAAGCCACTTTCAAACTACAAGCCATTTGAGATAAAAAACAGGCAAGCTTTGTTTTCTGTTATCTTAAAAACAAACTAGCAGGAGGAGAGACCAGATGTTTGGTTCAAGTAGAAAATGTCCTGCAATTCTCTCCATACACAAGTATAGCCACAGAGACTGGAAAATACAGGTATGTAAATGGTACGACTGACTCCAGACAAACTCAGGAAATTCACAGCTCTACAAAACAGACGGTCTTAGAATCACAGAATCTTGTTTGCACCAGGGCATAAACAGGTGGTTACTAAAATAATTTCTCTCTCTGGTCCTATCCATCAGCTCCAGACCACTTACCAGGTAGAATGTGTCTGAAATAGCTGCTCTCCAGGTGAGGGTATGGTGGTGGAGGTAGGGTGTAGTTTCTCTCTGGTATACCACACATCACTCCTCGATCCCCAATACCCATTGGGAGCATCAGAGACAGAGCAGAGGGCAAAGAACTCAAGGAGGGACCCAAGTTTGGAATTGCAACAGGCAAGCCTGTAAAAGAAAATACTCGTTTAAATTAAATATAACTACTTGAGCTTATGAACATGCAAGCTAATAAAGATGTTACTAATTCCTCTGCAGCTCCTTATGAAGAGCTTATAAAGAGCTCCTTATGAAGAGCTTATAAAGCTCAACATGAGCCTGCAGTGTGCACATGCAGCCCAGACAGCCAACCGAGTCCTAGGCTGCATCAAGAGAAGCGTGGCCAGCAGAGCAAGGGAGGTGATTCTGCCCCTTTACTCTGCTCTCGTCAGACCCCACCTGGAGTACTGTGTGCAGTTCTGGAACCCTCAGCACAGGAAGGACATGGAAGTGTTGGAGCGGGTCCAGAGGAGGGCCACAAAGATGATCAGAGGGCTGGAGCAGCTCTCCTANGCTTATGAACATGCAAGCTAATAAAGATGTTACTAATTCCTCTGCAGCTCCTTATGGAAGTACTGTATGGTACTGACAAAGTAAAGTGACAAACTTCAAAGAAAGGATCACAGTTATCCCAGTACTGAGAGGCATGCCCGAATGTGGCTAGAGCTTTTCCAGGCACATTACGTAGGGCCTGTTTCTACTTTACAACTGTAATGGACTTTTCTGTGAGGTCTCCTAAGAAAGAGACCTATGAAAAGAGGTTTGCTTTGCAGGTAAAAACATCATTTTCACCTGAGTGAAGATACACATGGATGGAGACAGATTTGCAGCTACATTTCATATTTCAAAAGATTCTGCTACCACTCGCCCATCCCCCCACAGTGCAAACCACCCCATTAGAACAAGACTCCCATTAAGGCATAAGCCTGGTAAACACACATCCCTTTTGCTTTGCCCACATAAGCAATGGTTTGTGGTCTACCCTTCCCCAGTTCTACATCACTTCATTACCTGCTAAAGACGTGACTTGCTATGAGAGCAAGCACTGCTACCCAGTTACAAATGCTCCCATGACAGCACTATAAAGTACCCTTGGTGGGAGCTTTCCCCTTTACCTGGTGCTGGTATGGCGTTGTGAGTGGGTGACGCTGCCAATCCCAAGTGACTCCCTGAGACCGGCAGGGCATTGCTTACAGAGGATGAGGTCAGCTGGTCCATCCCTACAGGACTCAAGTTCATTTCATTCATTCTGGGGACAGGGAAGGGAAAAAGCACAAGAGTATTCCTGATTACTGACCATACTGTGCCAAGATAGGGCCGAGCAAACAAACTCAAATTCAGGTATTGATATGTAAAAATTCTGCCTTAGAAAGCTAAGCATGAAGCATAACAGCCACTCAATGTGATCACATCATGATCAATACACATTGATATTAGATACCAACAACCAGGATGAAAAAAATAGTTCAAAAAGACAAACCATGTTTTTTTCCTTGCCATTCAGAAAGCAAAGCCTCACTCCTTGTAGTCAAAGCCACTGTGATTAAAGTATTGTGAACACAGATCAATTTGCAAGCAATTACTCAGACAACAGCATCTAATTTATATTTCATGACTTCTGGACACCACACTCATGTTCAAAAACCGAAGTCATGGGAGAGGAGGGAGAAGGATCACTTAAAACTGGTAATGGACACAAAACCTCTAATTCACTAACAGTTTGAACCAGGCCAACAATGACATGAGTCACCCCTGCAAAACAGCCATTGTATAGTTTTAACAGGCTGCCTCAGCCTGGTTCTGCAGACACGGCACTTGCTCCTATGACATTAAAAACTGGTCCTGTGGACAGCATGTTATTTCACAGTGAGCAATCAGTGCCTCTTGAGAGCCTGCACCTCTCAAGCTACACAGTGGGTGCACAGCACGAGTAAGCAACCGAAATCCCCAGCCCTATGAGAAACCACACCAGCTTAGGGCACATCCATTCTCTGGGGTCTCAAAGTGCCCATGCAGCCTGAACCAGTCCACGGGGATAAGGATGCCAAAGAGCTATAAGCGCCAGCTTGTCAACAACTTTGCAAGCTCTGCCACCACGCAACTGCTTTCCGCACACCAGCTCTAATCAGCAGTTCGAGGGACCCGCTATCCCCACAGCAGCCACGATCACGGCAACGAGACCAACAAGACTTCCACGCTGATCCAAGCCTCTTACATGCCTTTTGTAAGCAGCAGGCCTGAGCTCAGCAGCAGTGACAGAGAGCTGGAGCTTGGATTGCCACTCCAGTAAAGAAAGATATCATCTACCCTGAAATAAAGGCCAAATACACAAAACTCACGCAAGTTAGCCCTAGGGTCTGAGTCACCGACTTTCATCTCGCTTCTGCCCAGTTTTCGCATTAAGTCCTCTCCTACTCTTGTCAGTCGCCCCGCTTGCCTCCAGAGCTTTGCAGGGACGGTGCCGAGAGGTCCGCTTACGCGGCCGGGCAGCGGATACCCCGGGCCGCTCCGAACCGCTCTGAGAGCGGCGGTACCCGGAGGAGAGATCCACCACCCCAGCTCCGGGACCTAGGGGTAGCCAAGCCTCGGGGCCTGAGGGAGCCGCTGAAAGCTTTACGGCCCCCGTTCCCTGCCCGCCCCTCGTCCACTCGGCCGGTGTCCGCGCCGCCGTCGCAAGGCCCGAGGTGGCCGTCCTACGCTCCGCCTGGCCGCCGTTCTGCCCGCCTCCCAGGTCTCCCGGCCCCGGCGGACGCGAGGACGCTCACCTGGGGTGCATGGGCCCGGCGCCGGGGCGGGGCCTCTCCCGGCGGCGGAGCGGTCCGCGGCTGCAGCCGCATCAGGGCCCTCAGCTCCGGCCCGCCGCCGCCCCTCGGGAAGGCGCCTGCCCCTAGCCACAGCCCGGCCGCAACCACCACCGCTGCCGCCGCCACCGCCTCATGGGCGGGACCCCGAGAGGCGCGGGTCCGGCCGCGGGCGGGAGAGGGCGGAGGAGGAGGCGGGAGAGGGAGGCGGTGGCGGTGATGGCGGCAGCGGTGGCAGGAGGGGGCCGGGGGCCGCTTCCGCCGCCGTGCGCCACATCCAGGAAACGGCGCCACCGCCCCGAGGCTTGGCCACTTTCCCGCCTGCTGGGTCCTTGTCCGGGCCCTGCTCTCCATGCCGAGGCAGGCCATGCCGGCGCGGAGGGTTCCGGCTAGCGGGTCTAATGGACCCTTCCCGGTTCCATCGCAGGCCAAGCCATCTCTTGGCAGCCATTGCGGGGCTCAGCACCAGCCACCGTGCTGGCGGCCAGGGCCGGCCCACCTTCGAAGCAGCTCGGCAGCATTTCAGGTGTTTTCACTGCCACCTCCCCTCCTTATTTCCAGCATCGTTGGTGCTGCTGGGGTAGGAGAGCGGGCCTGAGAGCCCCGCTGGCGCTCCAGCCCTAAGGCGGCAGCTCTAGCTTGGTCGGCTGATCAAAAGCTGTTGTCTCTGGTTCATGTGCTGCCTCTTCCAGGAGGGTGCAATGCTTGCTAAGGTTTGCCATGTCATAAGCTCAACTATCTCACTGCCTTTTCATTGCGCACTTGTGTCTGCTGTCCTTAAGAGGGTTGTGTTTTGCATCTTGCAGTACCATGGGGCGGTATGTGCTCAGCTACCTTCTGGACATTGACTTGTTCAATTACCTGTGATTTATGGCTCGTATGTATAATTCCAGCAAGGGCTACATTGCAAAGGAATCTCTTGATGTGTGCAAGTAGTTTTGTAGCTTGCTTTTGCTTGTGATGTGGATGTTCGTCACATTAGCTGCTCAAATCAATCTACAAGTTCCTTAAGTGCTGAGGTGAACAGCTGTTTCCTGAAACACCATAATGTGCTTCTGTAATTTGATCGTGCCTGACACTTAAACGATGCTTCATTAAATGTGACATCTCTTGATAGGATGTCTGAACAGGAGGAAGCTTAATGGTATATTTCTGCCCACTACCTTTTGATCTAAAGAGCCTAGATGAAGGATCTGGAAGGATCATTTCCCATTCAGTATAAACCCATCAGTTCTTCGAGGTACGGAAACATGCTTTCCTCATTTGGCTTTAGCTGTCAGAAAGCTAGACAGAACGCTAGTTCTTCAGGCTTGCTCCGTAGCTGAAAGAAACAGTCTGTCGCAGAGACTGCTTCATTCCATCCTGAGATGGGTGCCTGGGTGTGAGAATTCCCTTTGGAGCTGTTTCTCTGTGTCTGTGACCTGTAACTGGGACCCACATAATTAGTTTAGTCTAAATATATAACTTCTAAAGGACTACATTTAGGTGAAATAAATCCAGGTCCCTGTCATTCGTGACCAAAAAAAATGACCTCATTAAGTTTATCACGTATCTTACAACCTCTCCTGTTCTCCACTCTGCCAGGTAATCCTTACTCTAACCATGACTGAGTGTATCTCAGTTGTCCTACAAGCAACATTTCATCAAGTCAAGAAAGAACTCATCTCATCAGGACCACAGGTTTTTAGGGAGTGCTAAGGTTGCAGTGAGGGGTTCATCTGTGTTTCATTTTTGTGTGTGTGTAGTATCATGTATTCACATGGTTCTGTTTCATGATTATATGTATGGTACCATGTAGTCACACGGTTGGTGCTAATACTTTGTATCTTTCTTACTGACTCCAGCAAACGATTACAAGCCCCAAAGTCTCTCTGCATTCCCTAATACATAGGAGATGGCTGGAGACCTTCCAGTTTCAGTTGCCATCCTTACAACTTTGCAGTGATACTCTACATCCCAGTTCTGTCCTGAAGTGCTAGGTTATCGCAAGCCCTCAGCTTGTCTTAATGCCAATTATGATAGCGTAATTCTACCACAGAACTGCCCTGGCACTGAAATCCTCACGCTATTTCAACAGTCTGAGCTGAAAGTAATACTTTGAGCCTATGAGCCAGATTGGATGTAGTCATACAGAGATAAGAGTGTTTTTTCCTACTGTCAAACATGAGTCCTCTGAGATTCCAGCTTTTTTTGTAGTCACGTTACTCCCTTGAACGAGTGATATCTTAACTACCAGTTTAAAGCACAAGTATCAAAGGAAGCCAGTGATAATATGAAGTGTCACTGAATGAGAAATTAATCTATGTCTACAGAGATGTACTCCGCACGCCCAAAGTATTGTGATAAAACACATTGGAGAACTGTTTCTTCTGCAAGGGAAGATTTTTTTTTTTTATGTATCAAACACTTTTATTATATGTGAAGTGTTTTGATAAGGCAACTGCACTATGTCCCCTGAAAGCTTAGTTTATTGACATTTATAGCAGTACTTGCTGTGTGAGGAACAAATTGCAGAGCTATTTTTCAAGTCATCTTCAGATCCTGGAGACGTACTGAAAGATAAGGGAGACTTGTGAAATCATGAAGGAAAGAAATGTAGTAAGCACATTTCTTCAGTCCTCCTCTATTGCGTGAGCAGAAGTCCCTGCTGGACCATGACCGCTTCTCAGTACAATCGGTTCTCTTCTGCTATTGCAGACATCCCCCTTGGGTTCCTTCTTAGACTGAGCAGAATTACACTGAATGAAGATTACACAGAAAGCGGTGGATGAAGCCAACCATTTTAACATCAAAAATCTAAATTTCTCCTTACCTTTTATTGGCTTGTCAGCACTTTGAAGGCTTGTATTTTGGTGACAGTCACAGTATGAAACCTGGGCAGTTGTGGTGCAGCTCTCACTTGTAGCTAAAGAGCTGGAAAGGGATGTCCCATGCTTAAGGGTAAAGAGGTTTAGAGAGATGCAAAACTATTTGTTCTTGTATTTCTGGATCTCAGCCTAAATTACAGTTGTAATTCTGTTGTATGCAGTTAACAAGAGGAACTATTAATTTCAGTTGTATATCTGTTAATAAAGTACAGCAGCCCAGACAAACTAGTGCATATAATGACTATAAAAGTTATTATAATTACAATAAAATATAACCAAACCACAAAGGTGTGAGAGTCTCTTTTTAAACTCCTGATATATTTGCCTTTTCTTCCTTCCCAGTAATGTGTTGAGAGGTAAAATAGTTGAGACATCATCTGTTGGGAATTAGGTGGACTTGCATGTGTTCAGCTGCTTCCTGTGCTTCTGCTACCATACTTCCACTGATCAATTTCTTTTCAGATGCAAAGGGACATGGTGCCAAGGAGAATCTGTTCCTTGGAGTGATTCAAAGTAATCACTGTAATACCAGTAGTGTTATTCTTGTGGAAGTGTGAATGAGTCAAAGGCTCTTTTATACAATGATTAAGTTCTTGCAGGTACTGTATTAGGATATATACAAGTAAAACCACAACTAAGTTATATCTGGAGGGAAGATGCCTCAGTGTGTTATTTCTAGGTGTTTTGGAAATGTTTTCTGTTCATGTTGGCTCAGTAATTAAGAGCATATAGTGAGATAGAAAGAAGTAGAGAAAGAAGGGGACTTGTTCAAATGCCATGGTCAATGGAGTCTGTAAGGAATCTTCCAGCGTCCCCTTTTAAACTTTGTATTTGAAAACAGTAGAAGCAGCCCAAACAAACCAAAGCAAAGACAGAATATAAATAGAAACAGTACAATTTCTGCCATTGTAAAGCAATCAATAACACCTGATTTCTATCTCCTGGAAAGCAAACCAGGCCACCTTGCTTCATATCTCGTGGAGAATATTGCATTCTGGAGTCAAAGTATCATTCAGACAAAGGTGCAAAGGAAGAGTTAATTGGAGAAACAGTGTAAGAAAGGAAATCAAACACTTAGGAGAGTAACATTACCCATGTGCTCTTAACCTACTCAACATCAAAAGGAATGTTCCATTGGTGTGCCAGTCCTGCTACTTTCACCGAGTATGTGTGTGCAGACGTTAAAAAGGGCCTGCTTTGTGCAGAAGTCTGTGTGGGAATAAATACCTTGCTTTAAGCCTGGATGTGCTCTCAGTGAGGATGCTCAGTGGGATGTAAGGTGCATTGGCCTTGTGCTGGCTCCCCTGCCTCGGGGCAAATCCTTTTCAGAGCAAATGACCTTCGACTGTCAACAAGATATGTTGTTCAGTGAAAGCCTGTGGTGTTATTTTCTTATGTTTGTCTTGCATACAAACAAAGCCTGACTGCAGAGTCCATTTGATAGCTCAGCCTCAATCATTTGTATTAACAAAAAATATTTATCTGCCATCTTTGTTCATGTATTTCTCTAAAGGATTAACAACAGGAATTTTTCTATAGGAAGAGCAGATGCCTGCTTAGCACAGGTGCACTTCTGACATCTGGGAAGTGCTAGTGACCTGCATTTACAGTAAACACAGAAAAGAGGTCTGGCGGCAGGGAATAGTGCATTTGCATGACAGAACTGAAATGTAACCCTGCCTTTTGAACATGGCTAGACTTCTGGCAAGGCCACCGAGAGCTGTGAAGCATTCCGGCACCTGAGACGGCCCCCCAGGAGGCATGCTTCCTTTTCCTTTAAGGAATGCTGCCCGACAGCAGGATTTTGAACCTAACGATGACAGAAACCAAATGTTCTTTTCCTTCTTCAAGTATTTGTGTAAATGTCTATTCTTTGTTTTAAGAAAGTGTCCCTTTGTGGTACAGTGCATGAATTATTTTCATTTAAGCATTCATTTCAAAAACATTTCTACTGGACAGTGGTTTATAGTAGAATTGATGTGGAAAAGCACATAATGTTCAATGCCTTCCAAATACTTGTCTAAAGGCAGAAAGACTCTTGATTATTTCCACTGAAATGAGTCATACATGACTGGGATGTACCTCAGTGATTCTCGCCTCACACCCATACCTTCTATGTGATCTATGGCACATATTTTAGAAAGACATTTAATTGTGACTGGAAGAGATATCAACCCTTCATGAAATGCATTAGCTAACTCCTAGGTAATGCTACAGCTTTAAACATCAGCTCTTGCTACCCAATGTTGGTGACAGAGGCAAAAGTAGGTGGATAGCTGCCCTGTCTTTTGAGCTGGTTTGGTGCTGACCCTGTTCCTGGCATAGATCAGAGTCCAGGATTGTTCTCACCCATGTCTGTCTGGAACGTTCTGCCTGTATGTTCATCATACTTTGAAGATTACCGTTGTTTTTTGAAGCTACAGAATAGGCCAGCAAAGATACAAAGGCTGACTTGAAAATGCACACTGACATCATTGCTGCTGGTTTCTGACTCAGCAGAGACAGATGTGCTTCTCGGAGTGGAGGATGTTGTTTCAGTTACTCATGCTTCTAAGGCAGTTTGGCATGAAAGACTGAGCAGGGTGGAAACTTTCACTTTGAGCAAAAGAACAGTTTTAACAGAGCCTACATGGCTGTACCTTTTCATGTCTGCTCCTTCCCACAGCTCTCCCATACCAAAATGTTTAACTCCCCAAGCTGCTAGTGTCAAAAGGGAAAAAAAAAAAAAAAAAAAAAAAAAATCAGTT
>VWZE01022354.1:193531-219563 GCA_013396675.1 Eubucco bourcierii
CAAAAAATGTTAACCCCCCAAGTTGCAAATAACAAAAAGAAAAAAAAAAAAAAAAAGAAAGAAAAATCAGTTAACTGTGAAGATGTGCTTTTGAAAAAAAACCCAAAACAAACTATGTTGCTCTTGAACAACAACGTGGGAAAAGTCAAAATCCTTCAGTTGCTGCAGATGATCCTAACACAAGGGGAAGGGTGTGGATGAGAACGTTATGTGCCTTTACTGCCAAAAGTCCTTGTCTTTTGCCCACTTCTCCTTGTCAAGCTGCAGGCAAACTGGAGGACAGCACAAATCCAGCACAGTGAAGAGGGATTTTCAGCTTCCCCAGTAAGGCAGTGTGTGGGATCCACCAGGTAAGCCAGTATCCATGTAAACATCTAGCAACAGCTACACAGCGGGTAGTCAGGGCATCTCACTCGCTCATTTGTTTATCTGAGGCAGGTGCTCATGAAGTTAACCAGAACGTTCCTGCAGTGGACAGAAACATGCACAATGTTGAAAATTTTTACAAAATGCTCATGTTCGGTTTGTGAAACTCACACTTAAAAAAGCCTCTCTTCAGGCGAAGGAAGCTGTTTCCTTCGTATGCTTGCACGTATGCGTTCTTGATCTGACACGACTCGCAACCACAAGAGAGCACTCTTTGCTTTGAAGATTTCTCGGCTTCCCCAGAAAGCTACAGACGTGCCATATAAGTTTTGCAAACTGCTTGTGAGCCGTTTCAGTTAGACCAGAGCAGCCGAAACAACAAAGCTTGCAGTTGTTTTTTTGGATTTTGAAAACTACCTTTGGGTAGTTTTCAGATGACAGAAGATCCTTGGTTCCTGAAAGGGAGGAGTTCTGCCAAAACTTTGAAGATCCCTGTAAACTTTGCAAATTACCCATCTTTTGGAGACAATTATATCAAACGACATCGTGGATTACAATACATGAGAAGTGTTTAGAGCCTGGAAGATTATTTATGTTTGGCATTAAGTCTTATGGTCATAATTTCAAGCAGGGAGGAAAGGAATACATGAGAACCCTCTTATTATCTTTTGAAATATGAAGATCAGAGGAAAAGAAGGGTTTAAAGTGTGGAGTGATGGTCCTCGAAACCTGTCTGTAAATTAGCTGACATCCTACGTCTATAAAAGCAACAAGGCTTAGAGCTGATTTCCAAGCACAGAGTGGACCTCATAAGTCATTAGCAGTGCTTTGAGATCTGAATTTTTATACGCCACAGGAGGAAATTGCAGCCTGCAGGGCAGAGTAGCTGTAACAAATGTTTCCTCCTTGCTTGGACTGATACAAGATTTGGAAGCCAAATTCAGGAATTGATATTCCACCCGTGAGAAAAAGGAGAAGCATGGAGAGCAGTAAAGATGAAGATGGACTGTTGAACAGGATTGCATTTCCAGGAGCTATGTCCCTGGTGAACAACCACGTGCATCCCCATGGGGTCCCCCTGGGAGAGCCGTTTGGGGTTCCCTTCCATCTGGACCCTTCTTACTGGGAGCAAGCCTACGGCAGGCGTACAGGTCGCATCTCCTACATCCCGTTCCCTGGCTATGTGGGCGTCTATGACTGTTCCTTTGAGCCTGCCTTCATTCGAAAGAGGAACGAGAGGGAAAGGCAGCGAGTGCGCTGTGTGAACGAGGGCTACACACGCCTGAGAGAGCACCTGCCCAAGGAATTTGCTGACAAGCGCCTCAGCAAAGTGGAGACCCTGAGAGCTGCAATAAGCTACATCAAACACCTGCAGAGCTTGCTGGACTGCCATCCCTTAGGGTCTAGCAGCAAGGAAACAGTCTCTGCCAAGGAAGTCCCGGAAACCTGCAGTCCGGATCCCCTGCGGGAGTGCAACAGTGATGGAGAGTCTAAAACCTCTTCAGCTTCATCCCCATACAGTGAATTTGAGGAGACGGGCAGCTAGGTAATGACCTCTCTGGAGACAGAAAGCTTCAAGTGCAGCTGAAAACCAAATCTAAAACCCTGGGGGTGGTGGGGGTGGGTTTCTACAGATGAAAATGAATACCAGGAAAAGGAAAGAGCTAGAGGGGAAAAAAAAAGAAAGAAAATAAGAAAAAAAAAAGAAAAGAAAACCGTATTTTCAATTTTCAAAGGACTTCAAATATCGTCTGTACAAAACCTAAAGATGATTTGTAAGCAAACAGATCTCTCTTAGGTTACTTTAGCTGTGTTGCTACACTTCCTTTGGATTGTTAAAGCTGAAGCGACATTTACATTCTACTTTTCATTCAGCCTTTATTCTGTTTGCCTATTTTCTGCTGCCTTTCACTCGAGACATCAAAATCAGATGCGTCCATTTTGGGAGATTCCCCTCCCCTTTCTCCTTCTTCCTCCTGTAAGTTTTATTGTCTGGTGGTTTGTTTGGGTTTTTTTGTTTGTTTTGTTTTGTTTTTTGGTGGGTTTTTGTTTGTTTGTTTGTT
The DNA here is from genome assembly GCA_013396675.1 of Eubucco bourcierii. Classification (NCBI taxonomy): domain Eukaryota; kingdom Metazoa; phylum Chordata; class Aves; order Piciformes; family Ramphastidae; genus Eubucco; species Eubucco bourcierii. The sequence continues at coordinate 195,961 of VWZE01022354.1, forward strand.
TTTTCCCCTGACTGCTAACCTGAGGTGCACTGAGTTGCAAACACTTGGACTAGGAAAGGTAAGATTTAGATAAAATGTCTTTCCCTAAAATATTTAGAAAATTCACAGGAACACTTACTTTTTGAAAAAGACAATTAAAAAAATATATAAATCTTGCTATATTTGAGAATGAATTTCTTTTACAGTGTCTTCTAAATTGAAAGAAAAAACTCATACATTGGACTGTTTGGTTATTATGTATCTATTTATATTTTTTATATATATATATATATATATAATTAAATTCATATATTGGCTGTTTGGTTATTTTTCAAAGGTAGTTTCTAGGAGGACAAAATCTGACACTTTCATTCTAATCATTGCCAGGAAGAGTGAAACAGTTCTGTAAGACTGCACCTCCAGAAGCAAACCTCCACTCATGATACTGAAAAGGAAAAGAAAAATAAAAGTTGCCAGCCTTTTTGCTCTTCTGAAAATAGAGTTTATGGGGAAAACTATAAATATAACTATTTGAGAGGTCAAAGATTATATGCTTAGAAATATGTTCCTGTAGTGGTTAGATACTGGTGTGTACAAAGAAGGTAGCATTGAATCATTGAATATATCAGTTTACATCTGCATGAAAATGTATTTGTCCCTTTGTTTAGATTATTTTATTACTTTTTCAAAGAATACACCATTTAAAGTTAATGTCTGAAAGTCTATAGAGTACTTTTCATTTAGACTAGGTCTACTTAAAATGAAATTTCACCTTGAAATTGCTTGAAGGCCAGATTTCAGTAACATTTAGCTGGGTAAACCCCATTCTGAATATGGAGTGGACTCCTTTTTACCCATATGCTTCTCATAAACCTCTCAAACCTTTGATTTTTTTGGCTTTGTGTTGATGAAATGGTTTTGTATCTTTCTGTCTTTCCTTCAAATCATGCTGACAGAACACCTGAAAAAACACCTGTGTCTACATAAGAACAAATGCTGATCAAATACCTCAAAATGGTGCCCATAAACTTCATTTAAATAAAACAACAAATTAATCCTGGCTGTGAGGGTTTGGGTTTTTTTCCCTTTCGGTTGATAACAAATGAGACAGCATTGTTTGCAGGAAAGCATTAAGAGAAAGGATAGAAAGTAAATATGAACTTTTATCTACAAAAACTACATTTTTAACCCAGATCTTTAATTCTGGATAAGGAGCAGCTTTGTGCTGTGGGAGTCTAGTCAAAATTACTGGGTATAGAAATACTCTGCTGCTTTCTATCAGACTCCTCTAAACGTTGGTGCACTTTTAGCTATTGTGTCCATGACCAGTCTCAGGCTTCATTCTTTATTCTTTTTGTGGTGGCCTGCTTCCTTTTCTGCTGACTGTTTTGTTATTCTGAGGGATGTTACTTTTGCAGGGTCTGCATCCCAGACCCAAAGAGTAGAGGTCTAGTTACCTGGACAGTTCAGATCCAGAACCAAAACTCTCATTTCTCAGTGTGTGCATTTGTTATTGAAGAAGGAGGAGAGTAAAGTAGTGATCTGAATGTCTGATTAGGATCCAGTATTTTGAACATTTTGTTTGGTTGGTTGGGTTTTTTTCCCCCTTTCTTTTCTAGTCTCTGACAAGAGATTCAGCCTCTCTCTCTCTCCTCTGTCTCTGCCTCAATTTTGAGATTTCTGGAAAGATGGTAGTGCTGCTGGTAACTGTCAGTAAGCCTGAACTGTACTTCCCCTTCAAAGCAGAGATCAAATCTCTGTTAGCTCTGAAAACTGTACACATCCTCAGAGCAGATGAGGTGGCTTCTGTGAAACATACAGTTGTTTGTAAAGCACACTGAAAATGAGAAGCAGTTTGTATACATGTAACAACAATAGACAGCCAAATCCAACTGAGCAGCTACAAATAAAAACTACCAGAATGAACATTACTTCCTGGGCAGGACACAGCAGATACCACTCCAAATAAATGTTTCTCTTAGATGCTTATCACAGAGGTTTGACTCATGCAGGGATATATCCAGGAGTCATAGTCCTCTGGCTCTCAAATCCTAGAGAGATGATGTAGCATACCACCTTCTCCATGATCAGCTAGCCAGGCTGGCTGGAGGAGTGGGCTAGCTTGTGGCTATGCTCTGTTTCATCTTCGTCTCACATGAGGTGTTCCTCAGTAGTCTACCTGAGTGGAGAGCATCACACCCTGGGCCTGTGCTTGGCTATTGCCGCTATAGGCTGTCGCTTCCCACGTGAGATTCAGGCTGATCTGCTGCATGTCTAGATCATAGAATGGTAAGGTTGGAAGGGACCTCAAGGATCATCTACTTCCAACCCCCTGCCGTAGGCAGGGACACCTCCCACTAGCACAGGTCACTCAAGGCCTCCTCCAACCTGGCCTTGAACACCTCCAGGGTGGGAGCAGCCACAACCTCCCTGGGCAACCTGTGCCAGTGCCTCACCACCCTCACTGTAAAGAACTTCCTCCTAACATCCAGTCTAAATCTCCCCTCTGCCAGTTCAAACCCATTGCCCCTTGTCCTGTCTTTGCAAGACCTTGTCAATAGTCCCTGCCCAGACTGCACAGATGAGACTGCTTTGGGTTTTGCACATACTTAATACAATCAGAGCCAAACATCATTTTTGTGAAATAATATTCTGAAAAAAGCCTCTGGGTCTCAAACCAAGGAGACTGGTTAAAAGTCTACATTTTAATGAAGCTATAGCTACTTTTATTTTGTGTTATACATCTTTAACAGCTTTACAGGTGGCCTTAAAATACTTCCAAATCCAACCTCAATGCTGAAGATACAGAAACCAGAATGTCATGTGCAGCTTAATTTAATTTTAAAAGAAAATTAATTTCTGGAATAAAAAGGAATTCTTTCTGTGGGACAAATCTGTCAGTAGTTGAACCACTCTCCTTAGGGAAGTTGGACATTTTTAGTTGTCACAGTTCCTGTTGTCATGCAAACCTCTTGCACACTTTCAACACAAGGAAGTAGAAAACAGCTCAAGATTTCCAAAATGTGGATCAGTGCTTCCTATAGGCATCAGGAAAGGTTTATATTGAATGTTACATTTCAAAAGCTTTCTTAAGCTGTTTCTGTCTAGACAAGAGTTTTTTTCAAAGCTTCTAAAGTGTATCATTATCTGACCGAAAGGAGACAATGATCCCAACTTGTCACAGTGAGAATTAAAGTTTTAATAAAGACATTGACCAGAAGAATGTTCTCCATGTGTTGCAATTTCTGAACACTCCTATCTGTAGGCAGCCATGCTAAAGTTTTGTCAAACTCCTGCACACAGACACTTTAACCTTTCTATCAAATGTTAAAAAACCCACACATCTAAAGTCTTCCCTCTTCTCTCATTAAATTACTAATCCATTTGCTCCTTGATAATATCAGCATTTTACAGATGTGTAATCCTGGCCAGGAGACTTCTTTTAATCCTCTAATAGCCATTTAGCTGATTTCTTTGTAAAAGCCCATCCACACTCCTTTCATGTTATATCACCCAGTGTCAATAACATGGCCAAAGAAAATGAGAAGGCACTACAGGAAAGTCATGTTCTGACAATAAAGCAATCAGGGCAACTTTATGTCACTGGAATAAATGAACAGGGAAAGCACCCACAAAAATAAAGAATCGTTGAAAACATTTGTCACTGGCATACTTGGGAAAGAGACAAACCAAAATCCAAAATATTTTGAAGAGAAACTCTCAAGTGGCACCAGAAGGAGAGCCCTGCTGAAGTTAGCTGAGGTCAATCACAATAGCTGATCAGAGTCCTAAGTCACTCCGAGATGAATTCTAAGTACATATAAAACTTCAGCAGACTCTCAAGTGGCACCAGAAGGAGAGGCCTGCTGAAGTTAGCTAAGGTCAATCATAATAGCTGATCAGAGTCCTAAGTCACTCCGAGATGAATTCTAAGTACATACAACTACAGCAGGTGCTCAGCACTAGTAAGTCTCAAAGTGCAGGTAAGTGGCTACATAGTAAGAGGTAAATCTGTTCTGGACAAATGGGGAGCTGCTGTATCCAGCTCTTCCAGAAGGTCTGAAAGCTCTGTAAACACAGGATGAGCAACATCCTCCATCAACCTGAAGGTGTGCCTGTAGAAAAAAGTCTGCCATAAATGCTTACTCATTTACTTCCCACATGAGTTTTAGACATTCTTTCTACAGCACTGTGAATATGTCCATGTACAGAGCAAAGGGTTAGGTCTCCAAGTTGTCCTTGTTGGAAGAACAAACTGGAAGAGGGAAAGTGTTTCTAGAGGTAGATCTGTCTTTCTATATCTCGGTGAATCTCCATATAGTCAGTGGTGGATCAAATACAGAGATAGGTCAGACTAGGATGCTGGTGTGGTGAACACAGACTGACAAGTTCATTTGTTTAGCTCTTACACCAGTCTGACAAGGTGGCACTGCTCAGAAGATGTCCCAGAGCTGGCTGAAAACATTATGGCTCAGCTACCCTGAGTCAAGACCCTGGAAACTCAATAGAAACCAGCACATTAATTTAGTGTGCTGTGTAAGAAGCTGGTAGTGTTTTTCTGGAGTGAAAGGGCCACCTCTTTTTGTCACCAGAATTTCCTTTCCCCTACCCATTCTATTCACACTGGATACTCTGTGACTCTGAGGTCTGATCAGTTACCTGGTAGGTTGGGGATCCATCAGCCAGCTGTGGCAGCAAAGTTCTGGAGAGGCAGATGATGGCAGAATGGGAGGAGAGCTGTAGCTTCACTCTGCAAAGAGAGATGGGTAGTAAGACGGGAGTTACAGCTCTCTAAGAGTGGGATTCAGCAGGGCCTGTTTCAACATTCACATTTCAATAGCCTTGAGCTCTGGTATCACTCAAAAAATTCTCATTTGCAAAGCCAAACCAAAAAAGCAGGTCTGAGAAAAGACAAAGCAGTTTACCACAAGGGCTTTAAAGGAACAAGTCTGTCACTGCAGTCAATGGAGCTTTCCTTACTGGATAAAGCTCTGTATGATAGTCACCTGGTGTCACACCTGTGCTTGGTTATCACCCTGTTAGAACTTGTCCCTCCACGGCCTCAGCATGCACTGTAGCAGCTATATGAGTATATGAAGGGTGTGGATAGTTCACAGGCCAGGGCTGCTGGTGAGGTTCAGAGCCCTAGCCTGGCAGTGAGGTACACACAGCCTTGGAAGAAAAATCCTTCCCCCAGTCGCAAACTGCAGTTGAAAAATGAAGTGAGCAACAATGAAAACTCAAGTCAGGAATGGGTAGAATGAATATGTGCAGAGACTGGGTTTATTTGGTACTCCTCAGAGGAAAAGCACAAGAAGAGGCTGGTTTAATTGGTTTAAATGTATTTGTCACAGCTTAGACAAGAACAATTTTTCCTAAGAAACAGAGCAGCTGCATGTGTGTGAGATGGGAATGCCAGGGTACCCATGATCCAGCCCTGGAGCAGAGCTCTGGCACTGTGCTTTTGCTGGGGAGACCAGGAGCTGCATGCAGACTTGCACCTTGCAAATCCTAGACAAAGCCTGTAAGGTTTTTTCCCTCTGCTTTCTGATGGAAATAAAGCTTAAACTGTGCTCTGTGAGATGTCCTGTCTCCAAAAGCTTCTGAACCTTCGACTGATTTTCAGCCAATCCCCATGGAAAGAGAGCCTTAAAGTGCAAGCTGAATTTCTCTCTTTTTTTTTTTTTTTTTTTTTTTCTTCCCTTCTTCAAAGTAGATGTTGGTCAGAGGTGAGGAGGCCAGCTCTAGGCTTATGGCTCTGGGCAATGAGCTGTGGTGCTTCATGCTGGGTCTGGTTCCTGTGCCACTCAGTTGCTGGAGGCCTCAGCCTCTAGGGCAGACACAAAAAACCAGCCAGTACATTTGCCCTTTAGCCACCTTCAGTCATAATTTCATGTAAACTGAGGGGAATTTTCAAGGTCAAAACACCCATCTGTGAAGCTGGGTGGCTGAAGACTGACTCATTACCACTGCTACCTCTAACTATGTCTGCTGGGGCCAATACCTGCAAATATGTGTGTTACGGGGGTGGGGAGCAGCCAGCAAGCCTGTATTTCATTTTGAATTCCCTCACTCTTCTCCAAAAGGTTTTAGAGCAAATCAGGTGGGGCTCACTGTCATTTAGGAATGGTCCTGCATTTACTGAAGCACTGAGAGTAAACCTTATGTTACCATGGACCTATGGAAAAAATGTATTGGTATGGATCATGTTTTTTAGTCAGGCTAAAAGAAGTTTAGTATTCCATGCATCTCTCTGACAATTTCTTCCTGGAAAACTTTGGAGACCCTTCAGCTGACTTCGGATATGATTTGAGACAGAGGTCTCAAAGATGTGAAGTTCCTACACAGTTCATGAATGCTGGTGGCATCAGAGTACAAAGACATGGCAAATTAGAGTCCCTACAAAGGGGAAAGGTAATGTGTAAATTGTCTTTTCAGCTTGACAGCTAGCCAGCCCATGGGCACCAGCCAGCTAGCAGCAGGCATATGTGCTTTACACTGAAGGAACATACTACCTCTCCCCTGTTCTGCAGGGGTCAGGGGAGGAAAACAGGAGTATTCTGAAGGAGTTTTGGATTTGGGAGGGGGAAGCTAAATGAATAGACTGTGAAAGGTTGATGAGTTGAAAATGTGGGGAAGGTAGTGGGCAGTGAAGCCTGGGAGCACACAGCACAAATCCAAGCCAAGCTATATTTGCTGTGCTGCTCACAAAGCACCTTGCTTGTCCCCATTATTATATTTAATGTGGTGTGGTTCTGGGCATATAAAGCAGATTTTTGTATTCCAGGGCTGTCAGCTTTTGGCATTGAATGCTAACCAATCTCTTCCATCTGCACTGAGATCACAAAGAGAACAAGTAGTTACAAATAAATGGAATTTTCCCATCTTTTTATGTATCTGCTTTACTGCCAGCATTATGCTATAATTAGGCTGTTCTCTAGATGTAGCTTTTTAAATTTAAGAAGCACCAAAGGACTCTCAGGCTCAGCTGCAGAGGCTTTATCCCAGGGGAGCACTCATGCAGAGGTGTTGAAGCTCACTGGTGCTTAATGAATGAAACTGATAATAAACTGCCATGTATAAATGAAATAAACCAGATGCACAAACGTAGGAGTATGTGTGGTGTTTATGCATGGGGAAAGGAGGAAGGATGACAGAAGGGAGAAAAAACAAAATGGGTTTGAAGTGTGGCACACTGCTTGATACCACATCAGTTGCATGGCTGAAACAAGAGAAAGAGGAACAAATTAAATACAACACCTCTGGAGAGGATTAATTCCTGAAAAAAAACAACAACACACCAAAGCAAAGCACCCCAAACAACCAACAACCAAAGCACCCCAAACAACCAACAACCAAAGCACCCCAAACAACCAACAACCAAAGCACCCCTAAGACATAAAGATAATATATTTGCAGGCAAACCTTGGGGAGATACAAAAGCACTCCGAGATTTTGTAGAGCAGAAACAATAACAAGAGCAAGCAGAGCAGCAACTCTTATGGAGCAGGACTTGGAGGGAATCATAAGAAGGGCTGGAGAGAGGCATGAGTTCCATCCTGGCCCTACCACCAGCCAGTGCAGCTATTTTCCACCAGTTTAAGTGCTTTCCTCCTTCTCCTGACATATTTATTCTGCTACACTGGGATGGAGGAGCGGTCCTGCTGCATCCCTCACCTCCCTTCCCACTGCTGGGGCCTAGCTTTACATTTTTATCCCAGGAGTGCCGTGAGGGATGCTTCTCTAAAGAGGTCTCAGCTTTGCCTCTTGAGGCCTTGCTGGCTTCAGGCACCACTCACAAGCTTGGCCATGATTGGTTGCATCTGCTGTCTCTGTCAAGAAGTAGAAATGAGAGGTGGGGCAGGCTGAGACTGGTTTAGGTGGGACAATTAATGAGGCAGGAATTATAAAAATATGTAGTTATTTCATTTCCAAAAAGCCCCACCCACAAACTAGTTAAATTTGGGTTCTAATTTGATTGGGAAAATCTTTACAAGGATGCTTATGGGAACTTCATTCATTTAGGAGAATTAGAAAATTGGAAAGGTTTAGCCACAAAATGGCTTTGCCCCACTTACCAATAGGCAGCCTGGTGCCCTAGGGAGTAGCAGTGGAGTAGAATTCAGGGATAGGCCCTGGCTCCTTTGCAGCACTGTTGGAACTGCTCATCATCTTGATAGCTGTTGAGAGGCTTCTAGATCTTCCCAGGCTGTACAGGGTGCTGGGAAAGAGGCAGACAATCTCTGACCTGATCTGGGTTCCTCTTGGCATGGAGGTTTGCAGAGGTGCAGGCAGGATCTCTTGCAGATGTGCAGAGAGCACAATGTCAGTGGCACTTCTTAGCACATTGTGAGGCACTTAATGTCTTCTGGTAAACTTGAGGCACTTAAGTTTCCAGGTAGTTCGAGCTCAAAACATCAGGGCTAAGCTGGTCTGAAGCATGAGGCAGAACAGAACATGTTGTCTAAGCTGAAAGCACTGAGGCAGAGAACAGAGCAAAACATAGATCTGAGCAGCATACGCTGAGGCAGCAGCACAACTGCTTGCAGCTTAGCTCAATTTATATTATTTGCCCGAGTGCAATGTCTCCTTTGGCCATTAGATTCACCAATTAGAATGGTATTTGCCAAACTGACCATATTAGGTGAAACCAGGGCTTGCTTACCCTTGTTTGGGCAAAAGGCTAACAAGTACCTAAACACCTGTGAGTACCCTTTTATCACTTTGGGAGGGGACATAATGGCCCAAGCCTTTGTTTTCCTCCCATCCTTGCTTCCCCCATTGGCAGAAGGGTGGGACAAGCTAGGATCCAGTCCCGCCTTCCACGACAGGGATTGAACTACAAAGATGGATCTTAATTTAGAAGGAACAAAACGGAATAGTGGTGAGAGTAAGAGGAGCCCAGCACCATGATGAAACCTGGAATGAGGACTCTAGGCAAAAGCAAAGCACAGAAGGACTCTCTTAGATAAAGAGCTTCACCATTGCCTTCCTCCATCCTCCAAGCTGGGAGTCACAAATGCTGCTGGAAACCTTAGGGATGCTATGCTGGGCATCACAGGGAAAAGGGAAAGCACTGACTTTGTGAACCAGCCTGATTTATCATCCTTTCTTGCCAACATTTCTCTGCTGGTCACACTGTGTAAGACCCCTAGTGAAGATGGGCATGCCTTGCAGCAGCTGGGCAGAAGATAGGTAAGGATCTGCTTAATAAGCAAAATGTAAATTAAAATTTAAAAAGCCCAAGGCCCATCCAAACAGAAGCAGCAATGTGATTTTGCCACCAGCTGCTGTGCAAAAATGGCTGACGTCCCTCTGCCTGCCCAAACTTCAGGCACACCGTGTTTATCTGCCTGCCATCGCTTCCCCTTTGTCTTTTCTTGCTCATTACTGCAAAATGCCTCCAAGCATATTTCTTATCAAAGTGCCGAGCAGTTGTAAGCAGACTGTGCTCTAGCTGCAGAGTGGTGGGGATGGTTACAGTGCTCAGCCCACCTGCTGTCAGGAGCCGAGTGGTAAACCCAGATTACTTCAGCCCGGGTCTGCCCTCTGTTTTAAGGACAGCGCGGCCCTCCTCTAGCCTGTGTGCTGGGAACATCAGTAGATCTTGCCCCATCTCTCTGGAGAATGTCACTGAACTGCCCCTGTACAGCTTCACCAGTGTCTGGTTGGAGCCATGACACTGCTGTGAGCTCACTGGGCTGCTTGTTGCTGGTATGAACGCGAGCACGTGGACCCCCTGTGCTTATAGATAACTCTGGCCTTGCATGTTACCCAGCTCTGGTATTGCATCTGCATCTCTTGTATTGTACTCTACTGGGTCGTATTCTGGTCTATTCTACGTTATGCTGTGCTGGTCCCGTGTGTTACAAGCGTAGTGAGGGTGGCAGGGACAAAGGAATCTGACAGTCTGTCATGCCACTGGCACCCTACTGCTGACTAATGCAAACCAGTGCTGAAGTCAGGCAAAAGCCATGAAAAGCCCTGCCTGGTTCCACTACTGCCTCCCTCAGTGCCTGGGCCAGGGCAGTACGCTCCCGACAGCTGGGTGATGCTGCACCTCTGCTTTGCAGGGCCAAAGCCCCTTGCAAGCGGCATTGGCACATCCCGAGGTTCCCATTAAGACAGATCAAAGCTGAGTACCTACAGCGTGACAGAATGTACAAATGTGAGGCATTTGCCTCTGTTTATGTGCAGCATGCTCCGTAGCTTTGCATCTTGCAGCACTAGGAAGGCTTCAAGAGTTCCATTTACATTAACAAGCCCATAAAGCATAAGGTTATTAAATGTTGTTTATAGTACTCTGTCTGAGAAGCTTATTCAGTTAACAGCTGGTTCAATGTGTACTAAAAGCAAGTTTCACGAGGGCAGCGAGTTGTATCCGTGTGTGCTGGGGGAGTTTGTGTTGAAAGGCAAGAAAAACAGCAGCAATGCCATCACCATGCAATGGCTGAATTACTCTGTAGTAGCAGCGGACAGTGTTTTCAGAGAGAATTTAAATATGTTTGCTTTATGATTAAAAAAAACCCAACGTTGTATTTGAACGTGAAAAATTTTTTTTTGGCAAACCTTTCTTATCATTGGTTATTTTCTGCAAACTTTACTGGAGTTGTAGTGAGGTCATAGTCTAAAAGAGCACCTTGCACATTCGTGCCTTCAGTGAAAAAGTCACAGTTTAGGTCATTTCATCACCCAGCAATCACAGGATCACAGATGTCAGGGGCTGGAAGGGACCCAAAGAAATCATCGAGTCCACTCCCCCTGCCAGAGCAGCACCACACAATCTAGCTCAGGTCACACAGGAACACATCCAGAGAGGCCTTGAAAGGCTCCAGAGAAGGAGACTCTCTGGGGAGCCTGTTCCAGTGCTCTGGGACCCTTACAGTAAAAAAGTTCCCCCTTGTGTTGAGGTGGAACCTCCTGTGCTGCAACTTGTATCCATTGCTCCTTGTCCTATCCCAGGGAGCAAGTGAGCAGAGCCTGTCCCCTCCCTCCTGACCCCCAGCCCTCAAATCTTTATAAACATTTATTAAATTCCCTTCTCAGTCTTCACTTCTCCAGACTAAAACGCCCCAGGTCCCTCAGTCTCTCCTCACCAGGCAGTGCTCCAGTCCCCTAAACATCCTTGTAGCCCTCTGTTGGGCACATCGTCTAATAAAGGTTTTGTGTATATGCAGTGATGGGTATCAGAAGCTGTGGCTGGGCAGAAGGTGGTCTGGCAGAGTGAGGATTACTGCAACACAGATTGTGTGGCACATCATGTGGGCCAAGCATTTGCAGAGAGTAGCTGGACAGTAACGACTGGTAAAGAGGAGTTCAGTCTGAGTTAGAAGAGATGCCTGTGGACATGTTGGGAAAGGATCTCCAAGGTTTCACCCAGACAGTCATACTGGGAATGTTGCACTAAGAGCACATTTACAGTTTCAGATTTTGGTTGTCTTTGTTTTAGTTTTGTTTTTTTCCCCAAGAAGTAAAGCAGACTGAAAAATCTTGAGAGTTAGTGAGATTGATGGAGGATCAGATGTAATTTTTTTTTTTCCCCTTGAGACTATTTGGGATGGAGCTCTTTGGAGAATAGGCTTTGTAGGGAAATTTGCAGCACCTCTTTGTTTCAGCCAGGTAATGCATATAAAAATGTCACATTGCAGGTGCTCCAAAGGGAACGTGTGTGTAAGCCAGGCTATAGGACAGCACTAGGTGTATGTGCTACCTGACACATTATGAACGTGGGACAATTCCTGCATGCTTAAATCATATCCCTCCTTTCTTTCTTTTTTTATCCTGGATTCAGTGGGACAAACCCACCCCCTCATGAAAGATCTGGCAACTCCCTCCAAGTCTTGAACCCTATCCAAGTGATAATTATGTCTGTTTGAAATTCAGAAGCCAAGAAGTAGCCTCCAGCCACTCAACAAAGGCTGTTCCAGTGCTCTGAGGAAGCGGTGCCGACACTTCCCTTCTCCTTGTCTGCCTCCTGCTGAAACACATTTGCAGAGTTTCCCAAGCCTCTGAGGCTTTTCCAGAGATCTGGTGGAACCAGACCTAGTATCTCATGAAGTATCATTGCATGCAAAGACAAAGAGATACCCCCACGGGCATGGTTAATGCAGACAGCCATTAATGGCTTCCCCCCACCTTCCAGTTGCAAATGTATAATTAATCTCAGTTCACATTTACATGTTTGATCTGTTTCTTTTAGGCTTCAGATATCTTTAAAGGAAGGGGAAGCTGAATTTGGATTTGAAGTACCTAGGATACACACAGTGTTTACTTGAGCAGATCCCCAGTGTCCAGCGCTGGTCAGATGAGGAGGCCTCCTGGCTTGCGGATGTGGGCTGCAACAGGACAGGGGCTAAGGTAATTCCCAAACTGGGCTACCTAAGCACCTTCACCTCAAGACACCGTTTCTCCAGGGCTCCCATGAGTGGTGAGAGCACCTGCAGCCTGGTGGTAGAAGCCTGCAGACAAGAGGAGCTAATCCTTTTGCAAACAGCCCCTGCAAGTGCACGCTCCTGCAGTAAAAGAAATGAAAGGCACAGAGATGAAAAACGTATCCACTTCAAACAGGGACATTTCCATTTGAAGTGCTGTCTCCAGTCAAATCCTCCCCAGCAGCAGCACTTTTATTCCCCTCTCGGTACTGTGTATCAATTTCTTCTGACAAGGGTTTCAATGGCTTCAGGATAAACAAGCCCAACTCCATTGGTATTGTATTTTACAACTACAGACAGACCAAAGAGATTAAAATTCTTTGGCTGTCACCAAAGATGGAGAGGAGGAAGGTGGGTCTGCTGGACTTTGTGGAAGGTGGGTTGAACACAAACCAAACGGAGTCCAACCTTTCATCCAGGGTGCTGCCACGAAGGCTGGGCCATGCCCCATGCCAGGAGGAAGGTGGATGCAGGCAGCAAGGGCAGAGCTAATGGGAAACTGCTGCAAAGGGCTCTGTGTGCTGCAGAGATGGCAGATGTGCCTTCTTGCCCTTGCATGGCAGCTAGGGAGGCCCTGGGGCTCATCTCACTCCTTATGGTGCAATACTAATTTATCGTTTCCCTGGCAAACACAAGTAGCTGAAGAAGAAAATAATTTCTAGTTGATCCACAAGGGTTTTGGTTTGTTTCATTCTCCTGCTGGATCCAAAGGCCTCTCTTAAGTGTTTTCCTCCCCAAAGTGTGATATTTTGGTTGATCTCTGGGTTTGTTTTATTTTAAGTCCTTCACAAAGTAAAGTGAAACAAAATCCTGCATGTTGACACACTCTCCTTAAATGTTTCTGGATGAAAACTTCAGTCAAACACTGTCTCTTTCCCCAGACCACACTCCTTTTGCACCTTCCCAGCTAAAGCCCCTGATAAATTTAATGTGAAGTATAAATGAGTAAAATATGCTTCAGCAGCAAACCCAAAGTCTTCTGGAGGAAACCCACCCTATGGCACCCCAGCTTGCCCTGGAAAATTGCCTCTAGCGGAAGAATAACCAGAGGGTGCTGGTTTTGACCACTGGTGGAAACCTCTCTGCTTGAGGTTGCCTTGTGCACAGCTTTTAATCCCTTTGTTCAGTGGGAACTGGAGCGGTCCAGAAGCTGCCACCAGATTATTTTCTTCTACAGTGCATACCTCTTTATTGCATCAGATTATGGTTTTTCACCTCAGCACCCTGCTCAGCCACTACTCCTCCACACTAGACGTTACCCTTACAAGTCAGGGAGACAGGGGTAATTCTGGCCTGACACTAGGACATTCAAGAGAAGCCTTCCAAGAGCATTTGCTGGCTGTCTACACAACTGAAGATGTCAGAAAACTGTAACTTGCTTCACACCCAGAACATGTCCAGAGTCTAGGTAAAGGAGGATTCAAATCCTACAGGACTGTCCACTGTCCTAGCTCCTTTTCCTAAATATCCTGCTGCAAGTTTCCTGATTCTATGAATGGCTGCAGAGAAGCCCTGAGGAAAAGGACCATGGGGTCTGGGTTGATGAAAAGCTCAACATGAGCCTGCGGTGTGCGCATGCAGCCCAGACAGCAACCGAGTCCTGGGATGCATCAAGAGCAGCGTGGCCAGCAGGGCAAGGGAGGGGATTCTGCCACTTTGCTCTTGTCAGACCCCATCTGGAGTACTGTGTGCAGTTCTGGAGCCCTCAGCACAGGAAGGACATGGAAGTGTTAGAGTGGGTCCAGAGGAGGGCCACAAAGATGATCAGAGGGCTGGAGCAGCTCTCCTATGAGGACAGGCTACAAGAGTTGGGGCTCTTCAGCCTGGAGAAGAGAAGGTTTCCAGGAGACCTGATAGCAGCCTTCCAGGATCTGAAGGGGGCCTACAGGAAGGCTGGGGAGGGACTATTTACAAGGTCTTGCAATGACAGGACTAGGGGCAATGGGTTTAAACTGGCAGAGAGGAGATTTAGACTGGATGTTAGGAGGAAATTCTTTACAGTGAGTGAGGTGAGACACTGGCACAGGTTTCCCAGGGAGGTTGTGGCTGCTCCCTCCTTGGAGGGGTTCAAGGCCAGACTGGATGAGGCTTTGAGTGAGCTGTGCTAGTGGGAGGTGTCCCTGCCTATGGCAGGGGGTTGGAACTAAATGATCCTTGAGGTCCCTTCCAACCTTACCATTCTGTGATTCTGTGATTCTGTGAAGTGACACTGCTCCCTGCTGAGACAGCCTTGTAGATTTACGTTGAGAAGATCCCTTGAAGACTTCCCTGCCTCTGCAATGTGCATTAATTAACTCAGTTATGAGCTCCAGTATCACCTTTGTGGAGCTACTTTCCTCATGGCTGTTTTTCTCTGGCAGCAGCACAGCCTGGATGCTCAGCAGGGCAGATTTCCTTTCCTTTCCTTAGAAGATTGGTCAGCTCCTGGGCATTACATGAGGTGACTTAAGGTTGCAGAGAGCAATTCTGGTCTCCCAGGTTGTCCAGCCAGCACTTCGTGTCTACACCTCACTCCTTTGCCAGATTTAGCCTGCTCCCATGCTGTCATCTCCTCTTGTAGAAAGAAGTCCAGCTGCATCTAGACCAAGCCACTCAGTGGGGCTCTGTGTGTGGGGAATTAGAGGTTGTGTCTTCACCTTTGTGTTGGAGACACTGGGACCCAAACACCCCCTTGAGCACCAAGATGCTCTTTCAACCTCTGCCCCTTAGCACATGAACACATGGAGCTGGAACACAAGGCATGTTAAGCACTTCACACAATTCTAGGTCCTGTGTCCTCAGAACACAGAGGGGGTGATCCCTGAATCAGATCTTGGTGTTTAGATAGAAGAGATCAACAAAAAGTGAGACTAAATGAAGTGATTTTTATCATTGTTTGCAGACAGGACATCGAGATGTAAGAAAACAAAGTGACTTGGCACCGGCTGGACAAGTCTGTGATGGGTAAGAGCATTGAAAGCTGTCTCTGGAGATGCATCCCAATGCCTCAGCCTTACACTGAACTTGTCTCTCCAGGGATGACAGAGGACTCACTTTCTGCCAGAGGAACAGGGAGGAAAGAAGACAGCAATGGTGCTCTTGGCTGCTATTGATAATCATCAAATAGTTTGAATTCCTGCCCGAGAGAAAAGGAAACGAGTATCTGTCTCACAAATAAGCTTCGTGTTTCTCAATCAAGATAAAACTTCTGTATCATCCACTGACCATTAAAGGAAGAGCTTGAGGGGTCTGGCAGGAGCAGCCAGAAGCCTGTATGTCTCCTGAACTAAGGGATTTGTGGAGGCCTTGCCCAGGTTACCCACAGCCCTGTGTCTGAAGCAGGGAGGAATAAGAGGAGCAAGCCCTCCCCAGTGCAGTATGTATGCATGCATGGAGCATGCCTGTGAGCAAGGGTCTCCCTCTGTGCTTGTCCCTCTGAGGCCCAGCTGGCTGCCCTATGGGCACTGCAATCCCCCTCCGAGATCCCTTCCATGGGGGAGGGGATTCTGTTCCATGGAAGTGCCCACTGGGGCTGCATGGGGAGGAGTGCACAGTGCTGCCTGTACTGCCCTGCCTGCACCCAAAGTAACCCTCCTGCCAGAGCAACCCTATGGGCATCATGGGCTGGGCAAAGAGGTTTCCACCGGTGGAGAAGTTTCCCCTCTGCCCTAGAGCTCACTTTCCTCATCACAGATGGGTTCAGCCCTGCAGACGTATAGAGGTTTATGTCAGGAGGGAGGTGGACAAAGTCCTTTATGGGCTAGACTCAAAATATACAAATACTCAAAACGTAGAAGAAAATACCCAAAACACATACACACACACACAAAAACCCCAAACCAAACCAAACCAAACCAAAAAACAAAAATGGAGAAGAAATTGTTCATCACAATCCTTTCTGAATCTGACTGATAAAAAACACTATCAGAGGTGAATGGAAAAGATCCCTTTAGCAACAGCTACAGTATAAATACTCTCAAGGGAAAAAAGTAATTTATAGTCCTACTTTTTTCTTCCTGGTCCAAGAAGTGGTTAAGGGTTTGGCAGAGCAACAGTGGAAGAACTGATCAGCCTACCTATGATTTTAAAGCTTGAGAACTTGTGTGTGGATGCCACAAATTTATATCCCAACAATAATAAGCAGCAGTCAAAAGCAAAACAACCAGTTTGCCTTTTTTTTTTTTTTTTTTTCCCCAAGGAGATTGTAAGCACAAACAGGTTACAATTCTTAAAAGCCAAAGACTTTGTAACCAGGTGATTTATCAGCAAGGCATTCCTCCAGCTAGGAAACCCACCTTTCCCTTCTGCTTAGAACTGTAAAATAAAGTTAGGGAGCATTATTTGGTTTTGTCAGTATAACCTACCTGAGGACCAAAACAGAAACAAAGCATGATGCTGGCATCTGAAGACTGATTGCTGCAACCTGAAGGGCTAGTAGTTGCTTGTCACAGGGGGGTGCTTGCCACAGGGTCTAGGGAGGTTTTGGTAGCTGGTCTCTATCCTTCCCTCTGCCACGGGCACTGAAGGGCAACACTTTGGGGATAAAAGCACACGTGGATGCTTGTGCCGACTCAGAGAAGTTAAGGCCAAGGTCTATCCAATTTCTCATACACTACAGGATAGGCAGGGTTCAAAGATCCAGATCCTCTTCCATCATTGCAAGTACTCTATTAGCTTGCTTTTAATTCCCCTCCTTTCCCCCTTAAACTTTGTCATAAAACCCTAATGTCTCGTCCTCAAGTGTGTGTATTCACATCTGCTGGCAGGCTGCTGTTCTCCCTGGGTGGCTCTTCCCTACGAGGGTGCTCAGGTTGACAGTCTCCTACCACTTAATTGATTCAAGTAATAAGGTGCTCCTCTAACACATCAGGGCTTGGACCTTACCACACACACACCCACTGCCACATCTTCCCCTGAAGGAGCTGCACCTCTCCCTCCCCTTGGGTGCCTGGGGGCCCCCCTCCCCACCTATTTCTTCTTCCCTTCCTGACACTTGGCATGGGAACAGGTTCCTTGGGCTCACGCCTCAGAGGGAAGTGCAGAAAGCCCAACCTTCTTGACTTCCCAGCACATGCAGGCTTGCTGGGGCTAAGAATAGCGAGGGAAAGAGCCTGGGCTCCCACTTCATCTCTCCAGCATGAGGCACAGCTTGCACTGATGAAACTGGCCTCAGTTTTATCAGGCAGCAAGGGAGGGAAGAAAGGAGGAAAATGTTTCCTCCACTTCCATCCACCTGCAAGGCAAAGCTGAGCCTAAGCAGACAGCAGGGTGATGTCTGTAGTTCAGCTAGGGCGGAGGAATGGGGAGGTACAACAACCCAGGCTGCCCCTGGCACCTCTCTAGTAACAGACTCTATCGCAAAAGGCTGATTCAAACCCCTCATGATGTGAAGGCAGCTCAGCCTCTGCATGTCTTCTGCAAGCTAGTAAATGTCAGATGACTCTCTTTCCCTTTCCTAGACCTTATCTCTGCAATTCAGACTAGTGGTTATTTTGGTTTCTACATTTCATACACATTGTGGACCAAACCAGTCTCCTGGGATTTGGGAGCAAGGGATGCAGTAAGACGGGGATGTGCTCAGCACCACAACAGCCAGGAGCAGCAGCGTTTCAGCCTGGGCATTGCTTGATTGGTGCCTGAGCAGGACAAGTTGTTATCTGCCTGAGGGCTTTTCTCTGCCCTGTCCTCTCCCTTCTCACTTACCCCTCGGCACTCCCCTCGCTGCACAGAACGATCCCTATCCTCCTGTTATGTACTGCAACTAAAGCAAACCGAACCAAACCACACCACCAGAAACCATCTAATTATCGGTGTTCTGCAGGTGCCAGGTTACCATCTTCCCTTCCCTCCCACAGTGCAGAGGATGAAGCACCTGTGCCCAGTGTTGCCCTGGCTGGGCAGCTGTCGAGCTCCTGCTTTTCTACCATACACCTCTCGCTGCCATTATACAGAAACCCGGAGGGGCTGGTGATCAAAATCCCTTGGCCTAGGACAGGGCTCAAGAGAGCAAAGCAAATGTCAGGTACAGTCAGGGCCCTCTGCTTAACCGCAGCCTTCCTTCTGCAAGCAAGGGAGCGTGTTGGCACACGCGGCGGGAGGGATATTGCTTTGCCTGATCGCTTTGAAGGCTGGCGGGCGGAGGGAGAAGAGAAGAGGCCAGTTAAGTGTGTTTATGTTTGAGAGGAACAAAGGACAGCGGAGGAGAGGGTGGGGGTGCCTGCGCCAGAGATGTGTCAGAGATCACTTGTTCCTCCTGGGCCAGAACACCAGCCTGGGACCACCAGCGGAGGAGGAAGCAGGGAGAGGAAAGTTAAAGAGGCAAAAAACCCCAAACCTCCCAGGACTTAGGATGGTGGTAAACAGGTTAGACACCAGACTCCCAAGCAGTGGGATGTGCGATCTAGCACAAATGAGCCACAGCTGATAGCACTGCAAATATCCATCTTCCTGGGTCCCACTTTCCCTTGCGGGAGGCTGCGTTAGGAGAGTTAAGAGAGCCCTGGAGCACACAAAGTTGAACCAATTCAAAGAGGAGGCCACCAGCTGCACTCCAAGTCTGCCTTCTATTATGACAAATGAAACACTGTGTGGGGAGGCTGCCTTCCTGGAGGGGTCTCACACAGCCCAGCAGTTTAGCGCTGCCCCTGCTACCTCGTGCTTCACACGAGCAAATTGCACTTCCCAGCGTGAGGGTGCATTTAGAGGACTTAATGAAAGAGCACCCACAAGCAACATAAACCTGAATGCTTTTCTGTGTGCTATTTAACGCTGTGCCGACAGAGACAGGAACCACACCTGCAGAAGTCCCTGAGCACACCATGAGTCTTCAGTTAGGTGAAGAGATGAAGCACTGGCCCAGCTTGCTGTCGCTGCACAGCACCAGGCCCTGCAGCAAGTCCTGTGAGCACAGAAAGAAGGAAGGTGCCATTGAAGCCCCCACCAGAGGTCACAGAATGTTAGGGGTTGGAAGTGCCCCTGAATGATCGTCTAGTCCAACCCCCCTGCCAGACCAGGACCACCTAGAGCTGCTCACACAAGAATGCATCCAAGTGGGTTTTGAATGTCTCCAAAGGAGACTCCACTACATCTTTGGGCAGCCTGTTCCAGTGTTCTGTCACCCTCACAGTGAAAAAGTTTTTCTTATGCTTATGTGGAACGTCCTATGCTCCAGCTGGCACCCATTGCCCCTTCCCTATCATTTGGTATCACTGAGAAAAGCCTGGCTCCATCCTCCTTGACAAGCATCCATTAGTTCTTTCCGGTAAGGTAAGATAAAATCCTGTTCCCCTTTGTACCTTGAGCACTTTGTGTCCTTTAGAAAGTGCTTTTGGAGGTAGAATCCTGCTGGCATGTCGAGCAAATAACAGGATCATGGTTCCTTGACTCACGGAGGAAGGCTCCACTGCAGGTGTAGGGAGGCTTTTTTCCCTGAGGATGGTCTAGCCTCTCTCTGCAGCATGGCTTCTTGGTAGGCCTCTCATGGACTGTTCTGGCCAGGTGCCTGCTGCTTGTGCTCCACAAAGGTGGTCCTTGTGTCCCACATCTAGGAGGAAGAAGCTTTCTAGACTCCCAGAAGTTGCTTCTTTTCCTCTGTAGCATGGAGCACAGCTCCTTGTCAGGGCTCCTCAGGGCCCTTTTGACTCGTTTCTTTGTTGCTACTCTGGCACCTCCAAGGCACCACTTCTCTGCCTGGTTTGAGAGGGGAGAGGAGGGGAAAGGGAAGAAGAGCTAGTGGGCAGCCCTAGGTGGAGAAAAGAGACAGATTTGCTTCAACCTGGACGTTTTTCTAATTCAAAGAGCTGGAAGCTATGTTTTTCACTCATACCTTTTTAGCTGGTTAGGAAAGCAGCACTCTTCTCCATACAGCATAACATATAACCTTAGCCTTGTACTAGCTTTGCAAGAGGAAACCAGAACTGATAGCAGTTCTTGCACACCTGAGCTCAAATGCTGATGATTAGATGACTTAAGGCATACACATGGATGCACTTCCACTGAACAGTTCTGCTTGCTGTGAAAAACTCAAGTCTGTCTCTCAACAGCAATAGTTAACTGTGTTTTGAGAAATGCTTATTTTCAATGATGAATATTTTAAGGGTTCCCTAGCATTCCGCATCAGAGAGTCTGAAATATTTATAGACAAAAACTTCTGCATGGAACATCCACTTCTGCAGAATATTTGAGACCAACAATTTGTCTTTCAGTCACTGGAGGCTAATTCACGTTCTTAAGTAAAGTGATTTTTTGTTTTAAATTCAGCAACTGTGTCTCAGACCTCAGAGATGGCAATCTGGAAAAACTTCACTGGAACAAGCAGGGAGAAAAAAAGAAATTGTCTGTAAAGTCAATCACAAGGACTCACATCAGTGACTATTACTGCATAGTGCTGCTTCTGAACCTGCAGCAAATACAGTATCTGAACTTAAGAAATCAAAGCACAAAGCAGTTAAGTCACTGAAGTGCCATTATGCCTCCTGAGATCAACAGGTTTCAGCTAAGATCCTAAACTTAAAGGCCTGTTTCATCAGAAGGCACTGGAGTCCATCAATCACTATCTGCTCCTTTTACATGAGTCTTTGGCAGGGCTCCACTCTTGCTTTGAGATTTCCTTTTCCTCCCGCCGCCCTCTGGTGCCCGCACTGCAGGCTTGCAGGCAAGCTCCATCTATCCGATGAGGCGAACCCAGCAGGCCCTCAGACAGACAGTTTGTAGCTATCATATTCTCGTCATAACCAAGCTGAGGCGACGGCACTGCATTGTCCTTCTCTCAGGAATTCTGCAATCTACACACCTCCTTGCAAGATCCATCATCTGAAGTCACAAAATGTGATGGTTTTCAAGCTCAGAGATGTGTGTTCTCCACCTTCAAGTACATTTTATCCACAGAATAAACATGACACAGACACGGTGCAATGTCCATCTTCCCATTTTATTTGTAATCCTCAAAACAATCTAGTGGAGATGGTCAGCTTCTCCTCCAGTCTTGGTTAAAGGATGTAAAAGAAACATCAGAAGTCACACAGTACTGGGCCTGACCCTGCAACTGGATCTGCTTAAATCGGAGCTGCAGGACAGTGAGTAGCTATTATCCAACCCAACTTTAACACGCTTAGGACTTTGCAGAACCTTGGATTAGTACATCTTTAAGTTAAGTCACTACTTTTCTTGGGCAAACAAAACCTCTCAAGGCAATATACTCAGTCCCACTAGCATTTCCACAGGACTGTGGAACACCTGCTTGCACTGAGCCAAGTACACCAAGTGCTGTGTTAAACAAGAGAGGATGGGGAAGAGGGGAGCACTGTGCCTCAAGCCTACCTAGTCCCTCTCAACCCAAGCAGGACACTACTCCCAAATCCAGATTTCTTACCTGAATGCCAGAAAACATACAGCATTATAGACTATGCATAAAGGTCTCTGCAAACAGAACGACTTCTCCCTGCCCAGAAGCACTATATCCTGCCTCTCAGTGTACTTCCATATGCAAAAGAACTCCAGGCACTCAGGTGTGGGGACAGCAGATCTGGTTCATAGATGATCTTTGCTGATGGAGGTGGTCTTGCAGCACAGCAACTGAGACTTGCTGAGCTGTCACTAAGTCCTGCCCATGGAATCATCAGACAAATGGGAAGGAACTGTGTGTAAAAACCAAGACTTACTCATTTCTTCGCCCTTTTCTCACAAGAAAATAACTCTATAGGACAAGGAGTGGCGGGGCATTAATTATGCCTATGAGGTGTTAAAAGCAGGGTTTTCCTCAGCTGTTGTGTTTCCAGAACAAAGATGTGACATCTGAGCATCCTACAGAGTCCAAGAGGTGAGGGAAGATGATGGTTCTAGTCAGTTTAGCGTAAGGCCTGAAGATGATGGTGCATTTCTGCTGCCTTCCAGTCCCTAGCCTTTTATAACAGCAATAGGTCTCAGTTTAATGGCTTTCTTGCTGATGCCAGCTGCATGGCAGGTGTTAACCACATCTGTCACATTCTTGTAAGACTCTGGAGCCTGGAGGGGGAAGAGAGAAAAACAAAACCAAACAACACAACAAAACTATAAACCCAAAGGCATGGGCTGTTACATGCAGGCTTTTGATATCCCTTCCCTTTGCAAACAGAATCATATAAACTGAGGGTGCAGAAGCAGGCAAACATATTGAGAATCTTGCCAACTCATGCATCTAAGAAACCTATGAGACACTTAGCTCACAAGTAACTTTCTGCTGTATTTCAGATAAAACACTAACTGGTTTGGTTCAGTTTTCCCTACAGTCCACCACCACCTAAGAACACCAAGCCTCACTGTCTGGCAGGAAGTGACTCCAGTTTCCTCCTTAAAGACTGCCTTTGAGATTTACTTTTACTGCTCCTTAGAGCTTAACTTTAGAGATTTCCCCCTCCAGCATTCTGATAAGGAAGCTGCTCTTGAATAGAGGCTTTAATGGGATCAGCATGTTTGTACAGCACCAACACCCATAACAGCACAGTTCCAAATGATTAACATCCTTCTATGAGGGAGGCTGGGAACAGAAAAGACACTATATTGTGTTAATATAGAGGAACTGAAAGTCATAATATTTTAAGTTTTCTAGTGTGCTGGTTTTAGGCTAATTGGAATATTTTAATTAAAAAATCAAGATTATAGGCTGTGAAAAGCAAACAATGGTGAGGTCTACTTCACTCATAGGCTTGCTGAGATGTGTAAAAACAAGGACACAAACACAGATAACACAGAGAGTCTCTCTCTCTGTTGGAGTCAGTGTGTCTTCTCCCTGGGCTTCTGCTGTGTAACCCAACTAAACATTCTGCTTCTAACCCCTCTTGCTGATCCTCCAAACTCACCTTGCACATAAGGCAGACCCTGGGATAAGGCAGAGGGGTGGAAAGAAGGTGGAAGGGTGGTTGGGAGCCACTCCTGGGGACTCCGATTTCTGGGAGGGGAACTGTCTTTCTGTATTACCTTTAACTTGTATATTTCTGTATGTATTGATGTATATTGTGTATATATCTGCTTGTAGATTGTGCTAAGTTGTAAATATAGCTTCATTCCTTAACTTCCAGCTGGCTGATTCTAGTCTGAGTGCTTTTTATAGAGTGAGGGGACGGGTAACTCCCAAACCATCACATCTAGCCATTTAGAGCTCTGCTCTAGAGCAAATACAGAAATTTATCTTCAAAGAGGTGGAGTCGCTGCCCCTGGAGGTGTTCAAGAAAAGACTGG